>LPNX010833864.1:161192-213531 GCA_001517045.1 Pseudotsuga menziesii
CATCATGAACATAATGAACATCATCATCATCCTCATCATCATCAACATCATGAACATCATCCTCATCATCATCACCACCATCAACATCATGAACATCATCATCATCATCATCATCACCTTCATCATCCTCATCATCAACATCATGAACATCATCATCATCCTCATCATCATCCTCATGAACATCATGAACATCACCATCATCATCCTCATCATCATCATCACCATCACCATCATCATCATCCTCATCATCATCATCACCTTCATCATCCTCATCATCATCATCATCAACATCATCATCATCACCTTCATCATCCTCATCATCATCATCATCAACATCACCATCATCATCCTCATCATCATCACCATCAACATCATCATCATCCTCATCATCATCAACATCATCATCATCACCTTCATCATCCTCATCATCATCATCATCAACATCATGAACATCATGAACATCATCATCATCCTCATCATCATCCTCATCATGAACATCATGAACATCATCCTCATCCTCATCATCATCATCACCATCAACATCATGAACATCATCATCATCATCCTCATCATCATCATCACCATCAACATCATCATCATCCTCGTCATCATCAACATCATCATCATCACCTTCATCATCCTCATCATCATCATCATGAACATCATGAACATCATCATCATCCTCATCATCAACATCATCATCCTCATCATCATCAACATCATGAACATCATCCTCAGACTGGTTCAATGAAATAACAAAAAAAAACTTATGCATAGGATATATACTATATGACTAGTTTTAACGTGTATGAGGGGGCACGAACTAAAATCTGATTTATTCTTTTCTTTTTATCCTTTATGCATGTCAATTATTAGTATAAATGGCTGATATTGCAATTTTGTGAATAATTGAGGTTCAAACATATTTGTTTATATTTTCATAATACATCAATCATAACTCGATTTATACAAAGTCACACTATAGTTTAAAATGTGTTTTTTTTTTCCTTTCCAGGCTTCTTTACATTTAGATATTGTATATTATAAATCGATTTTCTTATTTTTCTACATTGCATATTTTAGATTTAGATTAGGTGAAAATTTTCCTCTATATCAATATTTAAAAAATAAAAAAAATTATTTAAATATTTTCATATTATCTTTTCAAAAACATTTTCAAATATTTATATATTATAAATTTATTGTGATAAAGAAATTTAAAGTTCAAAGATATAATTTAAAGCTCAAAGATATACATCAATCATGAATAGAGTCATACAAAGTCACATTATACATTAAAATGTGTTTTAACTTTTTTCTATCTTTACATATTTTAAGAACAGTTTTTTACAATTTTTATTATATATTATATTGCATATTTTGGATTTATATTGAATAAAATGATTTTTATTATTTTACCTTTTCATTTTGGTGACAAATTCTTTTAAAAGGAAAATATATTATATAAAAAAAACTTTTATTATACACTAAAATATACAAAAATATATTATGCTTTTCATTTTGGTGATAAATTCTTTTAAGAGGAAAATATATTATATAAAAAATACATTTTATTATACACTAAACTATACAAAAATATATTATGCTTTTCATTTTGGTGATAAATTCTTTTAAGAGGAAAATATATTATATAAAAAATACATTTTATTATACACTAAACAATACAAAAGACATTATGCATGTAAGTTTATGATTTTTTTAGTTAAGTTTTAAGATTAGATTTTTATAGTATTATACTTCAATATTATAATGCATAATTTTATGTGAAAAGGTTTTAAGTATTAGATTTTTTTCTTAAGAAAATACGTTTAGCCGTGCACCCACCCCATTTTATGATTTATGATTTAGAAATCGCGTACGCGTTTTATAACTGCATATCGCGAGCGCGTTTTGTAGTTATATAACGCGTGCGCGATTTTGATTCCTATTCTACATGTTCCATGACATGTCAGGCTCGGGTTGAACCATACCAAGAGCTATGTTAGGCTCGGGTTGATGTATTTTTTGGTAACATGATGTTGTTTTTGAAAGCTAGGATTGCATCTTAAAGGTCCCTCATCTTCTTGCACTGACCCAAGTTAATATTGATTATTAAAAAAACAAAGCATTTCTTTCCATGAGAATCTACATCATATAGAGGGCACACACATGAGTCATGTGAGACAAAGGAAGAAGTCAAAACGAGTATTTAGAGACAAAGGAATAACTCCTAGAAAATAATTGATTCGTAGGAAAGAGTAACATTTTATTTTCTTTACTTTTAAATAACTTTTAAAAAAAATGCCCTAAACAGTAACTCAAATGCTTTGGTTTTGATTTGCAGCTTTAAAGAGCTATGATACCTTGTGAGAATTGATTTACAATAGGATCTAGGATCCAATGGGATTCTCACAATTCGATATTACACACAATTATGCACAAAAACAGTAGAAATAGTGAAATTAACACACACACATGTAGTCAAGAACAGAGTTTATTATGAATATCCAACATGTAAATATGTCTAGATCAGGTTTATATTACATTAGGGGTAAATTGTTATTATTTGAAGGCCATTTGGATGCATAGATGTGTCAGGCTAGGATTTCACCTCAAAACCCCCCTAAGTGGACCAATGAGCTCCTAAACCATCCCAAACGGTCACAAATTCCTGTTTGGACGTGGATGGAGCATGTTGAGACATAAATGAGGGCATTCTAGGTGTGGGTGAGCACATGAGTGAGTGGGAGTGGCTCTAAGTAGCAATAAATGCCCAAGGAGAGCCAAAAACCACCAAATACATGCACTAGGGCCTATGGTCAAATAGTTTCCTTGATTTAAGGGATGGGGAGCACACCAAGGTCTGGACTATCAATAATGAGGGTTCCTAGGAAGTCAAAATGATCAAAGTAGAGCGGCTCAAAGAAATTATGAGTCCAAAACCCCCAATAGACCAAAGTTTATCAACATAGCCTAGTTTTGGACCATATGACATAGCATGCAAGCTAATGAAAATGTATCCTAGGTGTATAATCATGGTACTAAGTTGGATTATGCTCTAACATGCTTTATTCTTGGTAAATCCTATTCTCATCAGGAAGTTATCCATCATGTCGTACCATGTCCTCGGTGTTTGTTTCAATCCATACAAGGCCTTCTTCAATTTGCACACATGAGTCTACATGTCATGTATCTCGAATCCCAGTGGTTGTTCTACGTATACTTCCTCCTCGGCTACACCATTGTAGAATATTGTCTTGACACCCATCTGGCATGTCTTCCATTTCATAATTGTAGCCAATGCAAGTATGGACCTAATGGAAGTGTACCTCACCACGGGTGCAAATGTATCCTTGTAGTCTATTCCTTCTTTCTGTGAAAAGACTCATGCTACGAATGTTGCCTTGTGTTTCTCGATGCTGCCATCTGCAATATGCTTGGTCTTGTAGATACACTTCAGATTCATGACACACTTATTTTTCGGTCTCAAAACTATCTCCAAGACATCATTCTTTATGATCGACTGATACTCCGCGATCATGGCATCCTTCCATTCTTTCTTTTCTGCAACTTCTTCATAGGTGGAAGATTTCTTATCAATTATGTCACACAACAGGGACACATAGTTGTTCTAAGGATTTGGTGTTTTCCTTTCTCTATGCATTCCTTCTGGGGTGCCATACCTTTCTGCTTCGTGTATGAGCTCACGTGCCCATGTCGATTTCCTCTTGTGGGAGTCCTTCTTGAGAAGTGTCTCTACCGGCTCTTGTGGTTCTTCCATGTCATGATCTTCATGGTCTTCTGGAATTGCTTCTCCAATTTCCATACCTCGGACTCTCATTTCTTCAAGTTCCTCGACCTCTTGAATAGGTAGCCTCCTGGATTTGAAGTATCCTAAGTCTTCATCAATGGTTACATCTCTGTTGATGTCAATCTTCTTAAACCTTGGGAAGTATATTCGATAGGCCTTTGATGTATCATTGTATCCTACGAATATACCCTTCATCCTAGAAGGATCGAGCTTGTTCATGTTCTCCTTTGGGATATGTATGTACACCGGGAAACCAAATATTCTAAGATGGATAACTTCTAGTTTCTCTCCTGAGAAAGCTTCTTCCAGAGTTTTGTTGTCAAGTTCTTGATGAGGAGTATGGTTTTGTACATACACAGTTGTCCTTGTTGCTTCTTCCCAAAGGTGCATAGGAATATCTTGGTCATGTAACATTGCTTCCATTATGGTTCGTTTCTTTCGTTCTGCAACCCCATTATGCCGAGGATTGTATGGAGTGCTCAACTCCCTCTTAATCCCAAACTCTTTGCATATTTCCTTGAATTCTTCTGAGGTGAATTCTCCACCATTATCTGATTGCTGAGTCTTGATCTTCCTTTCAGTTTGGTTCTCGACCAATGCTTTATATTCCTTGTACTTACTGAATACTTCATTTTTCTCTTTCAAGAAATATATCCAAGTCTTACGCGATAAATCATCTATAAAGGAAACATAGTACACATACCTGCTTAATAAGCTAGAAGACATGGGTCCACATACATTCGAGTGTATTATCTCCAGTATTCCTTTAGCCTTTCTTTCACTACTGGGAAATGTTTTCTTTGCACTCTTTCCTTTGTGCACATCCTTTGCAAATTCCTTCATGTTTTGCCTAGATTTCTAGAAGTCTGGGGACTGCTTTTCTTTCCATCAGTAGTACTATGTAGTGCACATGTGCAAGCATTTTGTGCCATAGTTAACTTGGTTCTATTGACTCATGAACCAATGCTTGTTCAATTTGTCCCTTTAGCTTATACAAGCCTCTGTATTCTTCTCTGGTCATTATTGCATCATCTATTGTATTTCCTTTAGGTCACATTAGAACTTGTCCATCGACAAATGCAACTGTCACTCCCTTTGCATCTAGTGCAAATATGGAGAGAAGATTCTTCTTCAATCCTGGAACATATAGCACATCCTTAATATTTAAATATTTCCTAGATTATGGGGTATTGATAATCATCCCCAAGTTTCACCTTGTGAGGTGACTCATGCTTAGACATATTGACGAATGATTCTTTGTATCCCGTCATGTGTTTAGATGCCCCACTATCCACAAGTAAATCATCGCTATTCATGTGAAATAGTGCCTGTAAGTGATGAGGTTAGCACATACTCTTCATATGAATCATCCTTCTCTCTAATGAATCTTTTGTTTATTGGTTCATTGTCTTCGACAACATGAGCATGGTGTCTCTTTTTCCTCATGGGACGGTCTCTAGCAAAGTGTCCCTTTTCATCACAAGTATAGCATCGAACATTGGATGGATCTCTCTTGATATTCTTTTGTTTCTTATCCCTCTTCTTGTTGTGATGATGGTTCTCCTTCTTATCCTTCTTCTTGTAGTTCTTCCCAGTGTGAACTATGGGAAATTGATATTCAATTGATCCCATCTTCTCTTCTCTTGTTACGAATCAATCTTCTTTGTGTGTGCATTCATCTTGGAGTTGGTTGAAAGAGATCGACTTCCTTCTTTCACAGATTCCTTGAATGAATGAGTCCCATGATCTATGGAGACCATTCAAGGTAGTCATCATAATTTCTCCTTCTTCGACATTCTCTTCAATTTATTCAAGTTGTTCTTTGATTTGAGAAACCCTTGTGAAGTAGGATTATATTGTCTCCGAGTTCTGTATCTTCACATTCTTCAACCGGTTCCTCAAAATCATGTTTCGATTGATGTTCTTCCCTTCGAACATCTTTTTCAAATCATCAAATACTTCCTTTGGTGTCTTGAATGATGACATGTGGGGGATGAGGTGATTCTTGATTGAATCTGTAATGATTCTCTTGGCTTTAACCAAGTTCTTCTTATGATTAGCCTTAGCCTCATCTCCCTCTGGTTAAGGAACTTCTCCACTAATATACTGATTTAAATCATTTTCTTCAAGGATTGGGGGGATTTTGTACTTCCATGCTTAGAAGTTATCATCCCCTCCAAGCTTGTCCTCAAGCTGAGTATGGTGAGTCATCTTTTTAAATGAGAACCTCAAATGGAAATAGCAAAGATTTATATCTTACTAATTTGAGGTATCTGATATGGTTTCGGAGCTGGCTGACCTAGGGTTTGTCATAGAAACCTTAATTTTCCAAACTTGAAGTTTGGGAAGTCTATTTGGACAGAAAGATGTGCCTCCTTGAGGTGAGTTGATCAGCAGGGTCCTTTTTTTAATACTGAGGGGGGAAGCCTTCGAAACTTGATGCCCTAGTTTCTGTCAACACTAGTGACAGGGTCAAAATTGAAACTTCTTTAAATTTGAAACTGCTTCCGCCAAAAGATGCGCCCTTCTAAGATGAGCTAGTCAAGCTCTCTTTTCTTAATGATCTGTGGAGAGAAGACCTTGAACTAGGAATCCCTACTTTTTGCTACTACACAGTGCCTTCTTTAAGAGAGGCTCTGATACCGTGTTAGTTTCTCTAGATCTTATTAGCTTCATTATGATATTTATTTGGAAGAATAATAAGTACAACAATATGGATAAGATAGAACAAATACACAAGACAAAAATATTTTCACTGAGGAAACCATAAAGGATAAAACCGCGCAAACTTCCTTAGAATAGTACAACCACAAAGATTGTATCATAAGATGAACAAACCCAGTAATACAAAGTCTTCTGCAGCTATCTATCTCTCCTCCTTCTCTCTCTCTCTCTCTCTCTCTCATGCGAACTTGAGTGAGTGTGAGGTGTTTATAAATAAGGGAGGGCGCCTCCCTATTTATACCTTTCAAGTGACTGGTCTATTACATGACTCGGGACGACCTCTTACCCTAACAGGGTCGACTTCTCCTAGAGAGACTCTAAAAATACATTACATGATGTTACACTGGGGACTATTGTACGGACGTACAACAAAGGTGTACCTTAAGGTCTATACACAATAATGACATCCCGAAAGGAGGAAAACACATCTCTGATGGGGTACAACAACTTACAATGATAATATACATCAGAATATCTTCTGAAGCTACAAATACATCAACATGGTTTACTCATCTGACTTCATGCTCACGATACCTTTTTCATGGACCAACATTTTTATCCATAGTTTTAAATATTTTAGGTATTGACCTCTAGGTTCTTGGAAAAAATCTCTTTCTATCTCACCGTATGACTTGATAGCGTCAATTGCAATATATGTAATATATCCCTCCAAAATGCTATCAACCTAGAAGTCGACAGCCCTAGAGATAGGATTACTAACCATTTCCAACCGTTGGATTAGATGAGGAGTCCACTCTGTGGGTTCTCTGTCTTGAAATTTTTTCCTCTGAGTTGCTAACTTTGCCAACCATTCTTGCAGTAGAATAAGAAATTCACTAAAGAAAATTTTGTGAATATTTGAGTAAATATACCTTTCTAGCCATCTTGTCGGATTCAGTCGTGATCCCTTACTTTCTTCCTGTGAAAATCCTCTCGCTTTGTAGTCCACCCAATCTTGGATCTCCACCTTCATAGGGTGTCAAAACATGTCCCCTTCACAATGATCCCGATCCCAGAAATGGAACCATTTGTTGGCTCGATTCCACTAACCCAAGTTCAGTTTCCCTTCTCGTACAACACAACCCAAGGCACCGGCCCGACAGAGTATAACTCCATCGGCAACACCTGCAACGTAAGTGAGGTCTCACCCGAGATACCTATGGGGACTGCCAAAACTAGGCTTTTGTAGTTAGGGGATTTCTTTAAGGAAACGTTAAACAGATAAATCAACCGAAGCAAATAGATGAACAACCATCGACACATACACAACATATAAAGTGTACAGATCTAAATCATGTCTACCATATTGATTGTCTACATTCCACATTATTATTAGCAATATCAGTCGTGACAAACTCATAAATATTCGGACACAATATAAACAAACATCATGGACACATAGATTTAACATGGAAACCCATACAGGAAAAACCACAAAAGCGCTCTTCATCTGGAATGTGTCGTGTTTAGAAATATTTTGGTATGTGAACACAACCTGCAGACATCTCTCAAGATCTTCTTACAATGGATGAGTTTCCTCTATGTTTCTCTATATCTCATCTCTATATCTTTTCTTGTTATTGTTGTCCAATCATCTTTTCCATGTAATCAAATCCAACCTCCGCACATAGCTTATGGATCGACCTTATATACGTTTTCACGACTATTCTTCTAATCATCAACTAGTTCTCTACTAGCAGTCGACTGTTTTTTCTAACTAACCCAAGAAATCCCTTTACATTTATAAAGGTTCTATCGGCCCAGTTTACATTCATGCACATTCCCAAAATAGACTACTCGTCTAACTTAGCTCATTGTTTACATTTAGTGTTTCCTAAAAAGTAGGTCAAATGCTTGGATTCAACTTACTCTCTCATTTTCTATCGCGTTCGTATTTGCCTTGCAATTCGGATCAAAACTCTTATGCACTTTCCTAGGGCCAATAACATCTAATATAGGTGTAGGTAAGACATTCTAAGAGATAGTATTTTTCATCTTCAATACTCATAGATTTGCAAAGATGACAAATCATTTTCATGGGGCAGAGAGAGGAGAGAAAAGGAAAGAGGAGGGTCGTGCGAGGGGTGAGGAGGGGTCATCGAGGGGAGGGTTGCAGAGGGAGGGAGCTGAAGAAGTGGTGGGTGATTTTATTTTTTATTTTTTCTAACTATTTTTTATTAGTTTTTATTTTTTATTATTTTAATTGTTTCTTAAATTATTTTTGTTTTTTATTTTTTAATTGTTTTTTATTTTTTAGTTGTTTTTAAATCTTAAGATTTTTAGTTGATCTTTTGCTTTTTTTTTTTCCCTTAAATTTTGTTTTGTTGGTAGATTTGTAGCTTTTCATTAATTTTTAATTTTTTTAATATTTATGTGTTTTTTAATTTGAAATTGATTTTTTTTAATTCCACATTTTAATTTTTTAAATGCATTTTTTTATTTTTATGTTTTTTCAAATTCATGTATTTTTTTTCGAAAATTATAAATTTTTACTTAAATTAAAATAATAAAATAAATTAAATATTTTTTTTACACCATGCATGAGTTTTAAAATGAATATAATTATAACCTAACTGAAGAAAGGGGTGCTACCAACCCACACAAGTAGAGACTTTTAAAGAATCGTCATTTTAGCCATGAAAAAAAAACATTGCTATCATAGCACCACTTTTCCATTTAAGGGTTTATTTAATAAAATAAAAAAATGGTGCTAGCCTTAACACCACTTTATGATTTGAGGGTTGTTTTTAGTATTTTTTATGCAAATATATATATATTTTTATGACAAGTGTTTTGGTATTGAGTATATAGTTTTCATGAAGTTGTATAATGTGTTGGATGTCCAAATTGATGCAATAGAGAGAAATGAAACATGTGCATGGGTTGATCTACCTCAAGGCAAGGATGGCATAGGAGTCAAATGGATCAACAAAAGAAAGCACAAAGCGTTTGTA
Organism: Pseudotsuga menziesii; assembly: GCA_001517045.1. Taxonomy (NCBI): domain Eukaryota; kingdom Viridiplantae; phylum Streptophyta; class Pinopsida; order Pinales; family Pinaceae; genus Pseudotsuga; species Pseudotsuga menziesii. The sequence continues at coordinate 170,682 of LPNX010833864.1, forward strand.
TTTTTAGTAGTAATAGCTCATTTTAATTGGAAATATTTTAAATTAAATGTCAAATCAACTTTTTTGAATGGTGTCTTGGTAGAGAAGGTATTTGCTGTTGGGTTGTGAAATTGCAAGTTAAAAAAATAAAGTCTAAAAGTTGAAGAAAGCTCTATATGAGCTTAAGCAAGCTTTAAAGGACTTTAGATTATTACCTTCATAAAAATGGCTTCACTAAAAGTGTAAGTGAGCCAACTCTCTATCTCACGTCTAGTGATAAGAATGAATTATTTATCGTATAGGTATATGTAGAGTATTTGATTAGAGTTGCAATGATGAGAAGATTTGGCTTACGTCTAATAAATTATTTCCCTATTATAGAGCTTAGTCAATTGAGTGAAGAATTATTATTTCACAAAAAAGTATGAAGGATTTGGTTCACAAATTTAAAATGAAAAATTGTCACTAGTTAATATACTTACAAGCTTAGGTAAGAAACTAAGTAAAAATGATGGTAACGAGCTGAGGAAAAAAAACTAAGTAAAAATGATGGCAACAAAAAAGAAGATTCTACAATTAAAATGTAGGTTGTATGATGTATTTCACTACCACTAACCCACTAACCCAATATAATGTATGCTATGAGTTTAATTTCTCTCTCTCTCTCATGCGAACTTGAGTGAGTGTGAGGTGTGTATAAATAAGGGAGGGTGCCTCCCTATTTATACCTTTCAAGTGACTGGTCTATTACATGATTGGGGACGACCTCTTACCCTAACAGGGTCGACTTCTCCTAGAGAGACTCTAAAAATACATTACATGATGTTACACTGGGGACTATTGTACGGACGTACAACGAAGGTGTACCTTAAGGTCTATACACAATAATGACATCCCGAAAGGAGGAAAACACATCTCTAATGGGGTACAACAACTTACAATGATAATATACATCAGAATATCTTCTGAAGCTACAAATACATCAACATGGTTTACTCATCTGACTTCATGCTCACGATACCTTTTTCATGGACCAACATTTTTATCCACAGTTTTAAATATTTTAGGTATTGACCTCTAGGTCATTGGAAAAAATCTCTTTCTATCTCACCGTATGACTTGATAGCGTCAATTGCAATATATGTAATATATTTCTCCAAAATGCTATCGACCTAGAAGTCGACAGCCCTAGAGATAGGATTACTGACCATTTCCAACCGTTGGATTAGATGAGGAGTCCACTCTGTGGGTTCTCTGTCTTGAAATTTTTTCCTCTGAGTTGCTAGCTTTGCCAACCATTCTTGCAGTAGAATAAGAAATTCACTAAAGAAAATTTTGTGAATATTTGAGTAAATATACCTTTCTAGCCATCTTGTCGGATTCAGTTGTGATCCCTTACTTTCTTCCTGTGAAAATCCTCTCGCTTTGTAGTCCACCCAATCTTGGATCTCCACCTTCATAGGGTGTCAAAACATGTCCCCTTCACAATGATCCCGATCCCAGAAATGGAACCATTTGTTGGTTCGATTCCACTAACCCAAGTTCAGTTTCCCTTCTCGTACAACACAACCCAAGGCACCGGCTTGACAGAGTATAACTCCATCGGCAACACCTGCAACGTAAGTGAGGTCTCACCCGAGATACCTATGGGGACTGCCAAAACTAGGCTTTTGTAGTTAGGGGATTTCTTTATGGAAACGTTAAACAGATAAATCAACCGAAGCAAATAGATGAACAACCATCGAGACATACACAACATATAAAGTGTACAGATTTAAATCATGTCTACCATATTGATTGTCTACATTCCACATTATTATTAGCAATATCAGTCGTGACAAACTCATAAAGATTCGGACACAATATAAACAAACATCATGGACACATAGATTTAACATGGAAACCCATACAGGAAAAACCACAAAAGCGCTCTTCATCTGGAATGTGTCGTGTTTAGAAATATTTTGGTATGTGAACACAACCTGCAGACATCTCTCAAGATCTTCTTACAATGGATGAGTTTCCTCTATGTTTCTCTATATCTCATCTCTATATCTTTTCTTGTTATTGTTGTCCAATCATCTTTTCCATGTAATCAAATCCAACCTCCGCACACAGCTTATGGATCGACCTTATATACTTTTTCACGACTATTCTTCTAATCATCAACTAGTTCTCTACTAGCAGTCGACTGTTTTTTCTAACTAACCCAAGAAATCCCTTTACATTTATAAAGGTTCTATCGGCCCAGTTTACATTCATGCACATTCCCAAAATAGACTACTCGTCTAACTTAGCTCATTGTTTACATTTAGTGTTTCCTAAAAAGTAGGTCAAATGCCTGGATTCAACTTACTCTCTCATTTTCTATCGCGTTCGTATTTTCCTTGCAACCAGATTCTTCAAAAATTTGGATCAAAACTCTTATGCACTTTCCTAGGGCCAATAACATCTAATATAGGTGTAGGTAAGGCATTCTAAGAGATAGTATTTTTCATCTTCAATACTCATAGATTTGCAAAGATGACAAATCATTTTCATGGGGCAGAGAGAGGAGAGGAAAGGAAAGAGGAGGGTCGTGCGAGGGGTGAGGAGGGGTCATCGAGGGGAGGGTTGCAGAGGGAGGGAGCTGAAGAAGTGGTGGGTGATTTTATTTTTTATTTTTTCTAACTAGTTTTTATTAGTTTTTATTTTTTATTATTTTAATTGTTTCTTAAATTATTTTTGTTTTTTATTTTTTAATTGTTTTTTATTTTTTAGTTGTTTTTAAATCTTAAGATTTTTAGTTGATCTTTTGCTTTTTTTTTTCCCTTAAATTTTGTTTTGTTGGTAGATGTGTAGCTTTTCATTAATTTTTAATTTTTTTAATATTTATGTGTTTTTTAATTTGAAATTGATTTTTTTTAATTCCACATTTTAATTTTTTAAATGCATTTTTTTATTTTTATGTTTTTTCAAATTCACGTATTTTTTTTTAGAAAATTATAAATTTTTACTTAAATTAAAATAATAAAATAAATTAAATATTTTTTTTACACCATGCATGAGTTTTAAAATGAATATAATTATAACCTAACGGAAGAAAGGGGTGCTACCAACCCACACAAGTAGAGACTTTTAAAGAATCGTCATTTTAGCCATGAAAAAAAAACATTGCTATCATAGCACCACTTTTCCATTTAAGGGTTTATTTAATAAAATAAAAAAATGGTGCTAGCCTTAACACCACTTTATGATTTGAGGGTTGTTTTTAGTATTTTTGATGCAAAAATATATATATTTTTATGGCAAGTGTTGTGGTATTGAGTATATAGTTTTCATGAAGTTGGATAATGTGTTGGATGTCCAAATTGATGCAATAGAGAGAAATGAAACATGTGCATGGGTTGATCTACCACAAGGCAAGGATGGTATAGGAGTCAAATGGATCAACAAAAGAAAGCACAAAGCGTTTGTATTTTTAGTAGTAATAGCTCATTTTAATTGGAAAGATTTTAAATTTAATGTCAAATCAACTTTTTTGAATGGTGTCTTGGTAGAGAAGGTATTTGCTGTTGGGTTGTGAAATTGCTAGTTAAAAAAATAAAGTCTAAAAGTTGAAGAAAGCTCTATATGAGCTTAAGCAAGCTTGAAAGGACTTTAGATTATTACCTTCATAAAAATGGCTTCACTAAAAGTGCAAGTGAGCCAACTCTCTATCTCAAGTCTAGTGATAAGAATGAATTATTTATCGTATAGGTATATGTAGAGTATTTGATTAGAGTTGCAATGACGAGAAGATTAGACTTACGTCTAATAAATTATTTCCCTATTATAGAGCTTAGTCAATTGAGTGAAGAATTATTATTTCACAAAAAAAAGTATGAAGGATTTGGTTCACAAATTTAGAATGAAAAATTGTCACTAGTTAATATACTTACAAGCTTAGGTAAGAAACTAAGTAAAAATGATGGTAACGAGCTGAGGCAAAAAAAACTAAGTAAAAATGATGGCAACAAAAAAAAAGATTCTACAATTAAAATGTAGGTTGTATGATGTATTTCACTACCACTAACCCACTAACCCAATATAATGTATGCTATGAGTTTAATTTCAAAATGTATGCAGAACCAAAGTGAAATATATTTCGTTGCAGTGAAGAAAAGACAGAACTATGGGAATGGCACACAAAATTAGAACAAGATGTTTGTTTTATCACATGGTACACGTCAAAATTAGAGCAAGATGTATGTTTTATTAAATGAGGCTGAGTTGTAAAACATATGCAACACATGCTTTGTTTGGGTTTTATGCACGGCTCATATATTTTTGCAAAACACATACTTAAAATTAATGAGAAACGTACAATGCTACTGTCTTTGTTCCTTTTATGCATGAAAGGCTTATATATATTTATGTAACACCTTGTTTGGTTTTATGCTGAAAGGCTTATATATTTATGTAACACCTCAATAAAATGAATGGGGAATATACACTGCTACAGCAGTGTTTTTGGGGTTTCTGGGGACATGTTTACTGTTACGTACTGTCCCTTGTTTTTTATGCTTTGTTTTCGAAGTGTCATGCTGTTGTGCTGTTCAATGTGAAGTTTGAATTTTTTTTATTTTTTTTTTACTCGAACTTTTCTTTAACAAGTTTAGTTAACTGCTTCACCTGAATATCAAATCAAATTTATTAGGGCTAACCTAATTAATAGGAATATGGCCACCACAAAGTGTAATCTACTTATTATAGCTTTCTTGGAAGAATGAAAAGTTTAGACAACCATCAAACCCCATCGCTAACTCGAAACCTCTAGCTCCCGACCTCGACCTCAACCTCAACGCCCACGCCAACGCCAACCCCAACCTCTAGCTCGGATACGGGGGGAATTGATTCAAAGAATAGCAACCTCAACCGGTTCAACTTAACTGCAGGATGATCGGATGAAATTTGACAGCGAGGCAATTTATCCTTTAAATACGACTAACGCTCAAACCTACCTTAAGAAAATGGTGGGTAAAACGTTTTAAAAATTTGTTTATAACTTTCAATTTTTATGGGTTTCAACTATTTAAAACACCAATCTTGAATGATGTATTCTTCGATGGGTTTTAGTGATTTGAGATCCAATGACTCACAGTGTTGCTAACGCAACATTTATTACTTTGCTACATATAAAATATTTTTTGCTTTCTAGCCAAGCCGTGCGTACCGATTTAAATAATCCCAAAAAAATGGAACAGTATAAATGTTAATCAAAACTCCTCCAACATGTTGGAATCGGGTAAACCAATTTTTGCTAAAATCATATTTTGGAATGTTTAAATTGTAATTTTACATAGTTTAGAATATTTAAATTACAATTTGAACTTTAAATAATTTTAAGCCAAATAAATACAATAACTAAAATTATAAAATTGCAGAAATAAAAATTTAAAACAACAATTTTGACGAAATTGAATCAAACATTCGCGGAGAAAATACAATAACTGAAATTGCAAGATTGCAGAAATAAAGATTTACAGCAACAATTTTGATGGAATTGAATCAGAAATTAACCGGAAAAATTGGGGCGTCGGAATTGAATCAGAAATTCACCGGGAAAATTGGGGCGTCTGAATTGTATCAGAAATTCCCCGGAAAAATTGGGGCGTCGGAATTGAATCAGAAATTCGCCGTTAAATTGGGGCGTTTTAGTTGTCTTTTATCCTACGTGACATGGTGGTGAGGTATATCGTGCGTCACCTCGATTAACGGACTTTCTTATTCAATGTTGGCGGACAATCTTACCTCCATCCACCCACTAGCGAGAGACGGTATGTGCCCATCTCTATTAAATATCGACGAAACCCTCTCGCAGTTCCATTAGAAAGAACTCTATAGAGAATCCTCTGTGTGTTTTGTGTTTTTCACTGCATCTGATTTGAGTCTGCAGAAACGAAGAGCAGAGAAGTAGAAGGTTGGGATAGAATCGATGGCACCTAGCATTGATGAACAGAAGAATGGGAGGACGGTTCATAATCATAATAATCACCATGTGATGATGCTGCCGTCTCTGGGTCACGGCCATCTCATCCCCTTCATGCAGCTGGCCAAGAAACTGGCTGCCAAGGGCCTCACTGTTACGTTCGTCGTCACTTTCCATCACATATCTTCTCTGCAGACGAAGGTCGATGCCGCGCGGGAAAGCGGGCTAGACATCCACTTGGTGGAAATGGAGGTCACCAAAGATGAATTGGAGCTGGGCAAGGTTAACAGCAACAGCGTCCAGTGGCATCAGTTGCCACCTTTACTCGCTGGCAACGAGCGCCTGCAAGAACCCTTCGACCGCTTCCTCCAGCGGTATCTGGGAGGAGAAATAAGCAGCTCTGAGGCTGCTCCGCCACTCAACTGCCTCATCGCCGACTTCCTCCTCGGCTGGGCCTCTGCTGTGGCCAAGAAATTCGACATCCCCAGAGTCTGCTTCGACACATCTGGAATGTTCGGAGAGTCTGTTCAGCAGATCGTGTGGGATGTTCTGCCTCGCAATCTCCCGCGCACCGACTCTGGTCGTTATGTTGTCCCGGGGCTTCCCAAGGAAGTTTGTCTCACCCGCCTTCAGATGCTGCCAGAGCACCCTGAGGCCACCACCGACAACGGCACACACCAGTTCTGGCTTCGGCAGAGGCGCGGCAACAAGCAGAGCTGGAGGATTCTGGCCAACACTTTCTACGAGCTCGAGACCGAGTTTGTGGAGCATTTCCAGAGGGTTAATGGTACTCTGCGAACAATTGGCCCCCTGCTCCCGCCAGAGGCGTTTGAGGACCGACCCCGCAGGATTGCCCCTGCGGTCGAGATGGGGCTCAATACAGAAGAAGACAAGTGCTTGGATTGGCTGGATGCGCAGGCGGAGGCGTCGGTGCTTTACATTTCTTTTGGGAGCGAGAACTCTATTTCGAGCTCTCAGATTGAGGAGCTAGCAATCGGACTGGAGGCGAGCGGGGCAAAGTTTGTGTGGGTTCTGCGAAAGCCATCGGACACCGGATCGAAGGCGTTCTCGTCGGCTCTGGACTTTCTCCCCGAGGGATTCCACGGTCGTATGGTGGACAAGAAGCAGGGGTTTATAATTCTCGGGTGGGCACCGCAGTTGAGCATCCTGGCGCATCCTGCGACCGGGGGCTTTATGTCCCACTGTGGATGGAACGCCGTACTGGAGACGACGACTTTGGGGGTTCCCATGATCGCATGGCCGCTGTATGCAGAGCAGCACTTCAACTCAAAGTTTGTGGTGGATGAGATCCAGATCGCACTGGAGGCACCCCAGAGAATCGACCAGAATTTTTTGGTTACCAGAGATGATGTGGAAAGAATTGTTAAAGAGTTAATGATGGAAGAAAAGGGACGGGAATTGAGAGAAAGAGTAACAGAACTGAAGGCGGCTGCCAAAGCAGCAGTGGCCGAAGGTGGATCCTCCGTCAAGAATTTCGATCTCATCGTCTCTGAAATCATGTCGCTGAAGACATAAGAACATCATCAGATCTCGTATTGAAGATTTTCATTACAGAGTTGTGTGTTTCCAAGTGAACTTATCCTTGGCCTTCAATAAGTGTGATGCTGTTTGTAAAGTTTTACTAGTGTATCGGGTTGGTTTGTTATGTGGTCCAAGATTCTCACTATTTGAAACTCCAAAATTCTATGGGATGAAACATCTACAAATTTAGCCTGTGATTGTTTTATAATAAAAGAATGATTATGATTGTTTGTGTATGAATGTCTTTCGAGTGTTTAATCAGGGTACTCTGTAAAAAGAATTTTCTTTTGAGGGTGGACCCTCGGGCCTCCATCCATCTCTATGCATCCTCAAGATAATTTAAAGCTATGACACCATATTAAATCAAATTCTGTTTAACTCTAATATTTATATTTATGTGAAAATGGATCTGTGCTATTGTTCGACAACCCTTAGTAAGACGATTCCAGTTTTTAATTTATTTTATCTACACCCGGTCTAATGCTGACTATTGTTCGGAATTTATTTTATCTACACCCGGTCTAACGCTGACTATTGTTCGACACCCATGAGTAAGAGGTTTCTATTTTTTAATTTATTTTAATCTAATAGTTGTATAATGATTGGAGTTAACTAATAGTTATTCAATATAACTGTGATTAAAGTTAAAGTTAATAGTTAATCTAATATAACAACCACTTAAGTTGTGGTTGTTAAGCTTGTAGTTGTGTCATCATTGGAGTTAACTTAATAGTTGTATTTAATAGTTAAATTAAAAGTTAATATAAATATATTGTAGTTAATAAAAGAGCTCTGAGTTATCTTGATTTCTAGCTTCCAAATGGAGTTGGACTAAGCCCTGCCAGCACAATTTTATTGGGAGTTTGACTCTTACATGACTCCTAGATGCCAAATGCAATTGAACTAAGCCCTAAGTGAATTAAGTTGAAGTTAACGTAATAGTTGTAAAATAATTGGAGTTAAGCTAATAGTTATCCAATATAATTGTAATTAGAGTTGAAGTTAAGCTAATAATTGTATCGAGTTAATTTTGTAATTGTATCTAATAAAAATAATTGAAGATTAATTGTATTGAATAGTTGAAGATTAATTGTATTTTTTACAACTATCACTAATTGTACTTATCACATGTTAATTAAGTTATTTTTTATTTTTTTGAAATTATTAATTATCAATTTTGGACGACGCCCATAGAATCACGCTTGCCTCATTCTCATGCTCATAGAATCAATCTGGACAGTACACTTGTCTCATTCCCCTTCACACATGAAAAATCATAAATAGTATTTCACACTAAAATTATAAAATATAAAGTTTTGATTTTATTTTATTTTTGTCATAATTTATGAAATTTGATGTTGTAATCTTTGATCACATTAAAACTTTAATATTTAAAATCTATTTTTATTATAAAAATTAATTCATCATTATTGAATATAGATGTAAAAATAAATTCCAACACCATATTAATAATATTGATCCTAATTGGTAAACAGATCTATGATAAAACTGTGATGTTAGATCAAAGCCCCCCCTCAAGTGAAGCATGCGATTTATTTCTTTGTGAAATCCAGAGGGTACATATCGTGACGGCCTCCTCATTATTATTATTAATATGACTACGTAATGTTAATTTTTGTTAAGTTTATAGTTTATTTTAGTTAATAGTGTATCGTATTTTTATTTAGAAATTGGATTATTTGGTAGTGTGGGTGTGACGAGAGAAAAGCGTTTTATGTACTGTAGTTCCAGCACTATAATTACTGTATCTAGTTGGATGTCTATGTAATATTTATAGGATTTGATTTTAAATGAATGTTTGGAAATGCTAATTTTTGGTGATTTAAAGTTGATCATTGATTGGATTGAAAACTTAGGTGAGATGTGTATTTTAGTTAGAAAAGATTTAACTTTATTTTTAATTCTTAATTCTAAGATGTAATTTGTTTTATAATTTTTTTGTTGTCTTTTTTTTATGATGATCTAGTTATATATTAATTTTATTTCAACATATCAAATGGAATTTTTCTCCTTTAAAATGCTTGATCTATAGGAAGTTCATCATCTTTGGCTTGATATTGTAAAAACTGGAAAGAGAAATCTTTGCCATAGACATCAAGCAAACTATAATGCTTTCTAGAACATATTTCACCAAAATAACCATGTCTCTCATAAAGCCATTTATAACACCAACATTTTATTATGTTGTCCACCTTCCGAAGTAGCAATTGTTAGTCTCTACTAAGGTAGTAGTTGGGATTAAAAAGGTAACCCATGTACCTTAGACCTTTATCTAGTGTCTCCACTTGCAGGGGAAAATACTTTTGAATCTACCTAAGTTCAATCTCATCAATATCGTTATGTAATAGGCGTGATTTCTGAAGGTTCATCTCCATCCCTGAAGTTGTACAGAAGACTTGAAGAATAGCATGGTAAGCAACCCATTCTTCACTCGTTCCCTCTCCAAACAGTAATACATCATCAACGAATAAAAGATGTGTAAGGTGATGTCTAGCAGTGACCTTTATTCCCTTTATCTTGTGAATTTGTTTTGCATGCAATATCATTATGTTGAGTCCCTCAATAATCAAAAGGAAGAGTGCAAAGGTGACAATGGACACCCTTGACAAAGGCCTTAAGAGCTCTTAAAACTTCTAGAAGGGACACCATTTACCAACACAACAAATGGTTGGGGAGATGCAAGCCATGATCCACTCTGTAATCTCTAGTGGAAGCCTTGCCTGTAACAAAATTGGCCGAAGAAAAAGCCAATCCACATGGTCTTATGTTTTAATTAAATCAATTCTTAGTATAATAGCCTTCAAATTCTTAATTTTGATAGAGTGGAGGCTCTCTTGAGCCACTTCCATATCATCCGTGATTTATATATTGGAGAGGAATCAAAATTGTTCCAAAGATATACTCTTTGACAATATGGGTTTAATCATGTTAGAAATAATTTTTGAGATAATCTTATAAATCAAATTACACAAGTATATGGATCAGAATTCGTGAAGTGAAATAGGAGTACTAGTCTACACTGATAGGTCTATTAAGGATGGCATCCATGAATATGGGTAAGCGTCCCTTGGGTTTTCTGCCTACTAGTTTTTTTCTTTAACTATATATATATATATGATCCATCATAACCCTAAATCTATCTAGTGTCCATAAGCATCAAATCCATGGTGATGAAAATCTCCATCTTAATATTTTTAGAGTGTTTAACCATTGTGTATAAGCTTATCAATTTGAAATATGTAAAAATTTAAAAATGATCGACGTGTTTGAGGTGAAACCTACATCCATCTCCATCCATTGTCAAAACACTATATTAAATCAATTTCTTTAAATCCATCCATTGTCAAACACTATATTAAATCAAATTCTATTTAAAGCTATGACATCATATTAAATCAAATTCTGTTTAACTCTAGTATTTATATTTATGTGAAAATGTATCTGTCCTAATAGTTCGACACCCCCTTAATAAGACGATTCCATTTTTAAATTTATGTCTAACGCTGACGGCGTCAATGGCCAGTTTCACAATTAGTATTAATATAAAAAATACAGAGCTTAGAACGCTTTTTGGGTCTCCCGGTCTCCGGTTCAACAAAACCATGCGAACCGAATGGACAGGAGGAGAGAGTAAATAAGTAAAACGTGACTGGATGCGTGGCACTGGCAGCTTTTCTTCACCGAAAGTGACAGCGTCTCGGGAACAAGAAATTCTTAACACACATGATACAAGTGATATTACAATGAACAAATCGTAATCATTTCCGATGTAAAATCACAAAGAGTATAATTTCATCATCATTTCCTACGTGCTTATAAATGTATGGAGTTATCTAAACGTCATTCCTTACGTGGTTATAAATGTATGGAGTTATCTAAACATTATGGGGCTTTGATTTTTTTGTCATAATTTATGGAATTTGATTATTATTGAAAATCTATTTTTATTCTAAAAATATATTCAACATTATTGAATATAAATTTTGTAAAAATACCATATTAATAATATTGACAAGCTTCATGTTAGATCAAAGCTCCCCTCAAGTGAACCATGGGATCTATGTCTTTCTGAAATGTAAGGGACATATAGTGATGGACTTATTTTTATTATTATTAATATGACTAAGCATTGTTAATTTTTTATTTATTTATTTTTATTTTATTTTATTTTATGTAAGTAAGTAATCCGGGTGTCACAAGAGTATTGGAATTTATGGTATGGGTGTTTAGTAAAAAACATCCTTTTATATACTGTAGTTGAATGTCTATGTAATATTCCAAATATGCGAGTCTTTGGTGATTTAAAGTTAATCATTCATTGGATTGCAAATATATTGGTTAGGAAAGCTGTATTTTGGTCCAGAAAGATTTCACTCGATTTTTTAGTCATAAGATGTATTTTGTTTTGTAACTTTTTTTATTGTTTTGTTAAGAAATTATGGTTTATAAATATGTCAATCATGTGTATATTTGTTATTGGACATTTTCATAATTTTGTGTTAATAGGTATTTGGTTTACATTTCCCTTTATTATTAATACTAGTCTTTTTGTTCAAAAAATTAAAAACACACACACACAACTTACTATTCAAAGTAAGAGTCAAAGTTGTACATCTAAAATGTAAAATACAAGTCTAAGAGTTTCTGACTACTTTCACTTATATAGCTAGTACTAAACTTATGATAAAAAATATATGTGTGCTTACCACACATAGTGTCTATTCTTACACCAAAATTATAGTGTGAAATTTTACAACATCAATGCTCTTTTATGTGTCTCGCAATTTTCTTAGTAAATAGAAAGGATCCATCATTGCAAAGACTGTTATCTTTGTATTCCTCGAAATGGATTGTCTTTTCCGTGACTCCCACAACTAGTTTCGATAACCCATCTACATGGCTATTGAATTTTATGTAGATATGATTGAAAGAATAGATGTCAAAACTATTAAGCAAGGTTCTAACACTAGTACACCAATGTTCCAACATCATTACCTGCAAAGATGTATCTCTCGTTACCCATTCAATGATAGACTTAGAATCGCTATAGACCTAGGAACAACAAATTTGTTTCATTTCTGAAAATTTTAATAGCCCCCAAAGAGTCAATAGTTATGCTCATGTATTCGTGCCTGAACCACATCCTATTTTTAACAAAAAAGTTGATCCTTTGTGAACTTTAGTACCATTCCTCCCCTGCATTCACCCTTCTTTGTTGCTCCATCAAAGCATCCATGATGCATAAGATCGACATCAATAGTGTCCTTCACCTTTCTAACCCTACTACTTAGTTGTATCTTGCAGTAATCATTAAACACTCTTAGCAAAGTCATGACAACCGTCCATGGTGACCTCCTAGTATTTTCAAAACTATATTCATTTCGGGCCTTCCATATGCCTCACATAACAAAAAAGCCACGGTTTTCCAATGTGGGAAGTTGTCCAACTCCAAGTCTATGCATTAAATCATGGTTTAAGTTGGTTCCACATGGAAGAAACCGCCATCTCATATAGTATGTGTTTCCAAACAATATGGAAATAGTAGCATTGTCAAAAAAGATGGCAAACATTCTCCTTACCACTCCTGCACGTAACACAATAGTTTGGCCTTGATAAACCTTTCTTATAGAGATTATCCCATGTTAATATGTGATTCTCTATGCATGACCATGCAAAGCATTTGATATTCATGGGAGCAACCCAATTCCACGGGTGAAAATACCACCTCTTTGTACCAATTGTACAATAAATGATAAAACAATAGTGTCGTAAGCTTCCTTGGTATTAACAACACCAACTTTTATGTTCCATCTCCATACAAGGGTATCATCGTGTTGTCCCAATTTGATGTCGAGATGACACAAACTTGCAAAAAAAGATCCGCATTATGTGGCTAGCTCACATGTTAATCCCATCTCTATCACAGATAGCTAGTAAGTATCAAACATAACCGAATGGATATTTTTTATTTGTGATAGTCTAAAAATACCTTTTTTTTTATAAATGGGAGATCATGTTAGAATATAGTTTATATGTTTTTCCCCTCCAATGAATGGATCGATCCTCAAACACACTTTTGTTCATCACCAATGCGTCATGTTAACCATTTTCCAAGCCAATGTATAGCGATCAACACACCAAACCAACTGTTAGAAGCCTAAGATACTTGTTTATGTTCCTTCCTCACTCATTCTTCCACCAATGAACTCTTCAAGTATTTGACCCTAAAAATATCATGCCAGAGTCCCGAACTAAATAGACCTCGCCACAAAGTTTTTAGACTCAAAGCTTAGCAGAACCTATTCAAAAATTTATTCCCTAACCTCCCATCTCTTTGGGAATGCAAATTTTATTTCAACCTACCAAAGGGAACTTTCCTCCTTCAAAATGCCCGACCCATAGGAAGTTCATCATCTTCTGTTTGATGTTGTCTAAAATGGAAAGAGGAATTTTTTCCATAGACATCCAGGAAACCAAAATGCTTTCTAGAATAGATGTCGCCAGAATAACCTTGCTTCTTAGAGATAACCATTTATAATACCAACGTTTTATTATGTTGTCCACCTTCCGAAGCAGCCATTGTTAGTCTCTGTTAAGGTAGTAGTTGGGCTTAAAAAGGTAACCCAGGTACATGAGACCTTTATATAGTGTCTCCACTTGCAGGGGAAAATACTTTTGAATCTACCTAAGTTCAATCTCATCAATATCATTATGTATCAAGCATGATATTTTAAGGCTCGTCTCCATCCCCAAAGCTGTGCATAAGACTTCAAGAATAACATGGTAAGCAACCCCATTCTTCACTCAATCGACCCTCTCTAAATAGTAACACATCATCAACGAATAAAAGATGTGTAGACCGATGTCTAGCAGTGACCTCTATCCCTTTATCTTGTGAATTTGTTTTGCATGCAATATCATTATGTTGAGTCCCTCAATAATCAAAAGGAAGAGAAAAGGTAATAGTGGACACCCCTGACAAAGGCCTCAAGAGCTCTTAAAACTTCTAGAAGGGACACCATTTACCAACACAACAAATGGTTAAGGAGATGCAACCCATGATCCACTTTGTAATCTCTAGTGGAAGCCTTGCCTGTAACAAAACTAACCAAAGAAAAATCTAATCCACATGGTCATATGCTTTGATTAAATCTATTTTTAGTATAATAGCCTTCAATTTCTTAATTTTGATAGAGTGGAGGCTCTCTTGAGCCACTTCCATATCATCCACGTTATATCTATTGGAGAGGAATCAAAATTGTTCCAAAGACATACTCTTTGATAGTATGGGTTTAATTAAGTTAGAAATAATTTTTGAGATAATCTTATAAATCAAATTACACGAGAAAATGGGTTAGAATTCATGAAATGAAATAGCCTGGGTACTAGTCTACACATATGGGTCTATTAAGGATGGCATCCATGAATATGGGTAAGCGTCCATTGGATTTCCTCCCTACTAGCTTTGTTCCTTTATATATATATATATATATATATATATATAATCCATCATAACCCTAAATATATCAAGTGTACATAGGCATCAAATCCATGGTGGTGAAAATCTCCATCTTAACATTTGATAGGTATGGGGTTAAGATGAATCTAGGTGACGTCAATAAAAAAATCAACATTGTAAATTCTAAGGACACGGTTCACACCTATGTAATTTTTTGAGGGTTTAAACACTTTTATTTCTTTATTACATTGTTAAAAAATATTAAAAGTTTGATGTGTTTATTTTTCATTTGCCTTAAAGAGCTATTGGTTCTAGTTATGACATTCGCATGCATTAATACTACTATAGTTCAAACACACTAAAATTTACAAGGGGATCAATATGTATATTCGTTAGTAGGCACACACACATTTTCATCCCTTGACCCCAAGAGGGTGGGTAGTGAGGAGTAAAGGTATATCACACACATCTTATGTATAACAACATCTGTGTGTGCATGTGTACACACGCATGCATACCCTCATCCCCACCACCCACTCTTCACAAACATCACACACCTCTTCACCCTCAGGAGGATGTGGTGGGGATGAAAATGTGTGGATAATACTCTATTTGAGAGGATCAATGGTGGGGGTGATAAATATGGATAATAAACTATTCGAGAGGATCAATGGTGGAGGGATGTGTGTGATGTATATCCTCTCAAATAGAGCACATATACACACACTTCCTCCTAGGAGTGAAGAGGTGTGTGATGTATATGAGGAATGGGCGATGGGGATGAATAAATGTGAATGTGTGCAGGATTCAAGAGAATGTGTGATGGGGGAGTTGTACACTATTCATCGCCCACCATAATGTGAACTCGCATCGTCCCCACCAACCCACTTCCCATAGAAATTACACATGTCTTCACCCCTAAGAGAAAGTGTGTGTATGTATGCACTCTTCAAGAGAGTTGATGGTGGGAGACCACCCACTCACACATCACATACATCTTCTCATGACAAGGGTAGGTGGTGAGAACGAAAGTATCTATATATGCATTATATCTTTCCTAGAAATGAAATTATTTAGATATACTAAATTTAGGAAAAAATACTAAAAAAAATCATCTTGTATAATTAAGTTTATTAATGAAAATATTATAATATCCATTATCAAGTAAGTGTTTATTTAGAAATATGACTTTAAAATATGTTAACCCAATATAACATGTTATGCATTCCTTAAATAAATAAATAATATCTTAATATAAATAAATAATAATCATTCACGCTTTATATATAATATAAAAAAACACTTTAAACGCTAAACTAAATCAATGATTAGATAATAAGGAAATTGGTAACATCAACCAATAACATAATTATTATGTCTATGTATCAACACATAACATGATTATGTCACACAAAACATGGATAGGATCTTTTAAATATAAAAAATTTACATCTAAATTTTATAATATTGGGAAACTTAAAAAAAAACTATTTTATTTATACTTTCACCGAAGAACTCCCCCACATCTTCTATATGGTTGTATTTTAAATTATTCACTTAAAATTTAATGGAACGTGCATCTGCATTGCCAATGATATCCTCAATCAAAGGAACGAGGCAACGTGGATATCAATTTAATATATATTTGTATTTGGAACTTTGTCATTTTATAATATTTTATATTGTAATCTTATCCAATATATTTGAGAAATGAGTCGTCATCCATAAATGTGAATAATTTCAATATCTGTAATTTATCAGTCAAACTGCGGATGCACGTGGCAATTTAACGGAGTTGATTAAGATTTTTAGTATTAAAATTACAGTTTTTATTGTAAAAATGGATTCAGGACCTTATCTTTTATCTGTGACACATTCAATTTGAGATATCTAAATGGTGTTAGCTTTATACCCGACCATTTGTACCAATCCGACGACCTGGCTCGGGTGAGCTGTCACATCACACACTGCTGGTCGTCCCATCGATGCAAATGCAAATGATCGGGCAGAAAGCTAATGTCCATCTAAATTATGTAATTCCAATTTTTAAAAACTATTCTTTGAACAATTTACATCAAATTTTGGCAAAAAAAACTTACCAAATTTTAAATACAAATGGTCTAGAATTTAAGTACAGACAACCAAACAAAATAGACGTGTACGAAATATTATTTTATATTGATTTAGGAATATTGTGGAGAGCAAGATCCCAGAACCAAGAGGGTAATGAATGCAGCGGTGGTGAATCCACCGCCAAGAATTTCAAACGTAAACGCAAGTTTCCTTGGGACTCTGACACTCTGGTCCTAAAACAAAACCATGAGGTTCGACTTAAGCCACGTGGATCGAGTGGACAGTATATAAGAGTAAATAAACAAAATATGACTTGAACTCTTCACCGACCTTTCATACTTTGGACTCTTGCTGGTAGGTTTTGTTTGGGCTCTGACTTTGTTGCCTAGTTTGAGGCGTGTGAGGTGAATGGAATAATGAATGTGTATATATATATTTTAAGAGAATTTTAGGTGTGAATTGTTTTTAATGTGTAAAAAATTAATGTATAGATTTTATATTTTTAAATTAGATTTTTTTTGGTACTTGATAAATCTGGGATTCAGATGTAATATGTTACATCCATAGGTGTTTAGATCAGTGTTGGAATTTTACTAGAATTTTACCCGTCAAACAATTTTTTTTGACGTTTTGGGTTTAACATTCCTCTTCACTAAACGTTTTACTTAAATATGTACTTGTCACTAATAATGTTTTACTTAAATATGTATGAGTTAGTAATAACTTTTTACTTAAATATATCAGTGTTGTAAATATGGATCAAGGACAACGAGCCAAGTGTATTCATATTTCCTTTTACACATAAACTCGAAATAGTCCCATAACTTGCAAGCCCCCAGGCAGCGTCCTTGAGAGTTCCCCATTGGTTTGACCTAAGGACCTTGGGTGGAAAGAGTATAATTGCCTAAGACATGAACTATCATTAGAAGTGTGTTGGAGATTGTTTACAGGTAGAGTTGGATTTTGTTAATTAGGGAAGAGTAGAATAAAAATTCCATTAGCGCCAAAATATAAATGTGGTTGAATTTGAGCTAAGCACTCAACATTTCTAAAAAAACGGTCCAAGTAAGATGTTGTTCCAAACTATTATCTATGCGTTCATCCAACATTCAAACTCCCACAGAAAAGTAGTTGAGATGAGGCGTCAGAAATTGAATGAGATAGACGAGAAACTAAATTAGATGATAATGAATGTTTACTCCACAAAAATATTAATATTGGAGAAGACATGAATTTGTGTAGACAAATCGTCTAGTGATGGCATTTATAAGCTCATCACAAACGCAGACTTGTACAATTTTCTACCAAGAATTGAGTTTACGATTAATGATTCTGTGTTTGACGGGAGAGCATAGCCTGGCTTTGTTTATGAAATGTAATTTACTTGGTGAGTTACAGAGTTAAAATATTGTGTATTCATTTTGTAGAAGGTTTACTACAGTTTCCATGGATCTCTCATCCATTAAATCCAAGAATCTTGGGATTTTAAAATCTACATCTATGAATTACTATGCACCTTCTACTTCAAAGTGCAAGGAATTTCTGTCTCTATAGTAAAAGTGAATACATGAGAAGAAGTGATAAAATCCATTTCAATGGAAGTCAATAGGACTAATTTGGTGGTGTGAGCATATTGGAATTATGGGAGTTTATCTATGTTTTTTTTTACTTCAGCAGTGTAGATTGAATATATTCATGCCCATGGCTGTGTTTGGTTTTGAGATTCCTAAAAGTGGTATAGGGTTTCTGTAGAATTTTCCTTCATTTGTTGTAATCCATAACAACAATATTACAATTCTATTCCAATTATAGAAAGAACTGAGAAGCTCATAAAAGGAAGTCATAGGCAAAACTAGTATATCCTTTGAAGTGCCCAATCTAGGTCAACCCTCCAAGTCATCCTGGTGTGAATATATTTTTTAGAGTGAAACAACAACTGAAACTAAAAGTCCAATGTGAATGCACGGTGAGTAAAAACCATCATTCATCCTCAACTTAGCAGCTGATTCGCACAGTAGGTAAAAACCATCATTCATCCTCAACTTAGCAGCTGTCTTCCTGGCTGTTGAAGATACAATATCATTAGAGACGGTATTAATGCATGCATTAGATTGGCACATGCAAAGTTAAGCTACGTAATACCCCACTAACAGCAGCACGTGATGGTGAGTAGATATTAGATTTTTTTAAAACTATTGAAATGATACCCACTCGGCTATTTTTCTAAGATAATGCATGTCTCCACCATGTCCTCAGAAACATTATTGCCACTTACAATGAGCTGGCCTTTGGGATTGCAATAGCTGGTATTATGTTCTGAAATATATGCAGATTTTTTAAAATAGAAAAGAATTTTGTGAATGCATTGATCGTGGCAGGCTAGACCTAGTGTTATATGACTAATATCATGACGTTTTAAAAAAATTATAAACCATCAAAACCATGTTTTATGAAAATATTCAACCGTTTAACAAAACGGTTATGTTGAATTTTTATCCGTATTTAATGGGAAAAATGTCCCAAGATGGGCAAATGCCCGTCAAATTCCAACTCCGGTATAGATATTATCTCATATTTCAGACTTTTTTGAGCTGATCAACTAAATAAAATAATATTTTTTTTAATAATTTTTTCACTAAGTGGTTAATTATACTTATTGATGTTCACCTGCCACTTGACTTGTGATTATATTAATATATATTATATTTAAAAAATATTTTTCTCCAATTTAATAAATAAAATCTACTAAAAACCTTACAAATATGTTATAATATAAATTTAAAAAACTCCTCGAAGCCCGAGCCTGAGTCTCCCGCCTTGGGGAAGGAACGAAGTCAAAAAGTAAAAGGTAGTCGGGGAGGGGACCTAAAAATATTTAGGGGAAAGTGGTAATTTTTTGAGTGAAAAACATAACCTTGACTAGGTATACCGATAACTGCTGGTCATGTATCCATCCTGTTCACATCACTGGTACCGCACGGACAACCCAACCGCATCTAGGGCACATGGGATCTACGGATCAGATAGTTAAATTTTTTATATTTATCCTTAATATTGATTTGATTAAGATGTAACACATACATACTCTATTTTATTTGATTTTATATCAATACTCTCTTAATGAATGATAAGTTAGGATAATATCATCCATGAGTTTAGGGGGTCAACATCTTTTCTTTAAGTTTATTGTATGAACTTTTATTTTTTTAAATAAAGAATAAAACAAGAGTTTTATATATTTTATTATACCTGCCGTCGGCAGGTTATATAGCGATTGGTTGGTCGCTATATTGCATTGACCAATATTTTTCAAAAAAATTAACCCCATGTTTATTAAAGTTTTTGAAATTTGTATTATTAAAATTATTATTTTTTAAATTAAAATTACTTTTAAAATTTTAGTAAATTAAATTATCTATTTTATGATTGGTGCAATACAATGATTTGACTATTTTTCCCTGCTGTGCAAAATAATTATCAATTTTTAAAAATAATAAAAAACAAAAAAATTTGAAAAATACACAAACATGCCATTTGTTGTGCAATTAATTCCGATTTGAAAACTGTGAAATGTACATTTCGCCAACCCATCACGAGATTCAAAGTAACAACTCTAGCTTACTTGCTGTATACACGGCCACTGATGTTCTTGGGGTGAATCTCCATCTTTCCTCTAAAAAACACCCAGATATCGCGCTTAGGCTTGGGAGACGCAGCAGCCCACAGGGTCTCAATGGGCTTTGGAGCAACGTAAGGAGGAATCTGTATGTGTTCAACGTCCTGGCAACGATGCTTGCCCTTGACGCCGAAGGTTTGCAAAATTATAGAGCTCTGAAGAAACGCCGGTATCCCATCACTAACTGCAACGTCTTCCTAAAAAACAAAGCAAAGGCAAAACAATCAGCACAAAAAGCCCCGGCAAGACCACGATATTCGACCAATGCAAAAAGAGACAACGCTAACGGACCATGGCATGAAAGCATGCTCCATAATCGTGGGTAGTTGCGAAAACATGATCAGCGCCTCTGCTTCTATTCCAGAAAGGCATGGTCTCTGATATGTGTTGCATCGCAGAGCCAAGAAGCGACCGAGCATGCCCCAAAGCCGGAAACCCATTCTTAGTACCGAAATTACACGAAACTTAGACCGGAATGAAGAAAAAATCAGCTTCCCCAGGATCTAACACGCGAACGGAGCTATTCAACAGCGCTCTGTGTATGGCAACCTCTGCAGCGAATAAATGACTCGAGCAACGACTATTCACAAGCCAATCCTCGTTGAACTCCGATGGGAGATCGTAAACAAATACCTTAACAATGAAGGATTCTGAAACCCAAAATACATGCATGAGAAACTCAATCCCAAAACAGAAGAAAACAAAAGGCACAAAAATTAGAATATGCATGAGAAACTCAATCCCAAGAAGGCAGAAAAAAGCACAAAAAACAGCAATGAACAATACCTGGAAGCTTTGCTTTTGTATCAGAAAACACGTTCTTTCTCAGGCGTCCCAGCGTGTACCTTTCCTCTGTAATAACATTAGTAACCAGGTCACGGATCGAACCACGGATTTCTGAATCATATACCGCAGAGTCTCAGGCTTCTCAGGTTTCCAGGCCACAAGCCAGAACAAATCCGGTCCGGCACAGCACAGATAAAGCAGCAGAAAAACCCAGAGAAAAAACCGACCATAGCCATAACACCGCCTTTGGACTCTATCCGCTCTACAATGTTTAGATTTATTCTGGCTACTCTATTCATCCGACGTCAGAAACGACTTGTTTCTTCTTAGCGTCCCACCTAGTATCTTCGTCATTCCCTTCATTCAGAAACCCTGAGTAGCTCAACACCCCGGATTAAAAAGAAGCATGCAGGATTCGAACAGGCGACGACCTAGAATCAAGGATTTTGTCCTCGCTTCGGACATTCCATTATATCGCTGCTGCGATTCAGCACAAAACTGTGCGAAATCGTTCGATGGACGCGAAATACCTGTTTCATTTCAAACATTTGGATTAAGAAAAGAACAATACAACAACTAAAACTTGCCAAAACCGCCACCCAAGCCAAACCAACCCAACTACCGCCACAAGCAGCCCTTTCACCTGCAAACCCTGGCCCCTCGACTCTTGTCCATAATACAAATGCAGAAAATAAACCACCCTGAAGTTCCAAGTTGTTTTCCAAGCATACTCCACTTGCTATGGCCAGTCGTCCATGCGGTCTGCCACCTGTTGTAAGATCCCTTATCGCTGGTCGTCCATGCGGTTTGCCACCTGATTTGAAGATCCCTTATCGCCGGCCGTCCATGCGGTCTGCCAGCTGTTGTGAAGATCCTTGATCTAAATCACTATATTAAAAGGATTTAGAAAGTTAATATTTTAACAAATATTTTAAAAATAATATTTAATAAATTTTAATATGATTGCTTTTATTTTAATGAGATAAAATAATACTTCTTATTAAAATGTTTTGATTTAAAAATTGAATTTTTTAATTTTTTAAAATTTTGTTATTATAAATTTAAATTAATAATTTTATGATTATTAATATTTTTTGTTTTGTTTAAAATATTTTAATTTAAAATGAGAACTTTAATTTAAAAATTTATTTTTTTTAAACCATATTATTATAAATTATTAATTTTTTATTATTAAGCGTGACTTTGATTATGAAGCAAACTTGACTTTGATTGTGAAGCAAGCGTGGAATTGACTCCGTTCTGCGATAAAGGTATGTAAAAAGAATTCATTTATTATTTTTTGCAAACTAATAATAGGATCCAAGGTCAAAACTTTGGCAATCAAATATTAGGATCAAAGTACTGCTCAAACTTAAAACACCAAGTCCAACTTATCTTTTAATGCACTTTGCATTAAATGCAATAAATAAAAAGAAAATTCTAATGTTCTACTTCAAATAATGAAACCATTCAAATGTTCTATATTAGATATGAAGCAATTGTGAACACCTAACTAAATTTTTCTAATAATTTAAAAAAAAAAATTACAACCAATTATACAAATTATAAACATTATTTTGGAGCAGGGACTAGCTGCTTTGCAGCGATTTTTCTTGTTTATAAACCTCCTCTTACGTATGGATTGTGTATGTTGTACTAGTTTTTTTGTATGTTTTTAATGTTTCATAGTTACTTCAGCTTTCAACTTATATATACAATATAGCATTAAAATATTTCTAAACGGCAGGTATAAGCAGCCTTGCTGCTATTTTCTTGTTTTATTTTAAGATAAATATGTTTAGTTATTTATATTTATTTTTAATATTGATTTGATTAAGATGTGACACATATATACTTTATTTTATTTGATTGTATTATGTATATATATTCTTTTGGGGAAATCGGTAATTAGGATTGGACTAGTACTCACGTGACATAGGTTCATTGATTCACTACCACTATATCCCTAAGTATTTCACAGTAACCCTGAAGCATGGGACACGGATAATCCCAAATGTGATGTCCTTTACAACAAACAAATCACCAATAAACCATGGATGGACACGACAATTCCAAATGTGATGTCATTTACAACAAACAAATCACCAATAAACTACACCTCGACATTATATTAATATTATTACTCAATGATAAGTTATGACATTATCATCCATGAATTTAGAACGTTAACATCTTTTTTAAAGTTGATTGCACCATTGTCATTATCTTTATTATATATTTGAAAAAAACATTGTACTTAACCGATGTCATTATCATATTAATTTGGTATTAAGTTGAAATAATGGAAAATTTTAATTTAATAAAATATTGTATTATTTAGTATTTATTATTATTCTTTTAAGTTGATAAAGTTTTATGTCAATATGAAGAGTCTAAAAATGCTTATTATAACCAAATATAAAGTTGTAATGTAGCTCGTTCCCGATGAATGTTATAAAAGTAGAGAAGGCTCTGAAATTAAATCACATAAAAATAAATATTAAGCTACTAATTTATATTAATAAAATAAAGATTAACACATTCATGCAAAAGTTGAGAGATTAACACACATTTATGGTTTATTTATTTTTAAAAATAAGAAATTTCGTGAGACTGAGTTGCAGGGCCATAGGGTTAATTTGTTCAAACCATATTCATATGGCATATGAGATTTAGATACTTTTCTTATGCCCCAATAATTGATCGCCCTCCAATAAGTCTCCTCACATAACACCAAGAACAAAGCATTCGAGGCGAAGGAAAAGGTGGAAGAGGAGAAGGGAACAAAGAAATCAAGGAAAACAATACATCTCATGGATTTCATTGCAAGGTATTCAACTTCACAGTTAGTTAAAATATCAATTCCGACAATACATTCCTTTTGAGTTTGTGTTTGACAAAATTATTGCAATATTTAGCTGACTACTACTGTTTGTTGGATTGTGTGTCAAATTAATGGCTGAATAGAGTCTATTTTCTCGGATACCTTGTTGTTGGATTCTTGGAATCTATCTTGTACTGTTTATAAACATGGACATGATAATCGCAACCAAGCAAGAGTTGACGTAGGAAATATTGTTGTCTTCACTTTCCGTGGCTCTTCTGACCCCAGTCCCTTCATATCCACAACAACTAAATATAAAGAGTATCAAATTATACCTGATGATAATATTCATTTTCTCCATGGATTTAAAGACGTGAATGACTAGAGAGCCTATGTTCACTAGGGTTATGTCACCCAACTTTAGGACATATGGAAAAGATCAAGCATTCAAAAAGAGGTTCTTACTAACGCAATATTTTCATTTAAATTCTTTGTGATTAAGATTGGGGTACTTTAAATTCTATGCAATTATGGTTTCTATAGAAAAAGGCTTGAAATAGACGATTCATTGGGGAATGACCTCAAGTTCGTAAACGCTACCTCATAAATGGTAGACCATTATTGCTTCCTTCCTCAAAGGAAGTAGTGTGTGATAAAGGAAATATTATATCAGACATGAGTATAGCAAATATGAAATCTTATTAAGATAAGAAGTGAGTAGGTTATAAAGTGTGATAAAGACAAGTACATAATATCAACAAAAGCGATGGAACAGGGGACCAAAATTAATGAGCTTCGGAGCCACACCTTAGTTGTCCCAGGGCCTTGGTAAGGATTACAAGGAAGAACACCATGCCTTTGGCCCTAAATAAACCATTGAGTAATCTAGAAACATGAATAATTCCTTAAATAATGACACATGATTTTGCAAGGTTATTCTTAGAATTGTGTATCCAAGATGGGGACTCTCTCCTTCTTGCTCTCCCCCTCCCTCTTACTCACACCCTTTCTTCCTCTCTCTCTCTTTCCATATTCCCCTATGTCCTTTCCCATCTATCTCTACACCCTCTCTCTCTCTCTCTCTCCCTCCCTCCCCCCCCCTCTCTCTCTACATTTGTATCCTTCTTACCCTCTCTTCTACCCCCTACTCTCTCTCTCTCTCTCAATCTCCCCCTTTATATTTCCATTTCCTCTATTAGCCCCACTCTATACCTTACTCTCCCTCACTGTCTCTCTCTTTCCCTCCCTCCCATCCTCCCTCACTCTGTCTCTCTCTATCCCTTCCGCTCTTCCTCTATCTCTCTCACCCTCTATGTTTCTCTATAACTCCCACTCTACACCTCTCTCTCTCTAAACCTTTTATCTCCCACTCTCACCCGTCTTTACCTCCACCCATCTCTCTCTCTCCCTCTCGAACTCTTTCTACCACCATCACTCTCTCATGCTCTCTCTACCTCTTACTCTCCACATATATCTCCTACTCTATCCCCCATACCTCCACCCCTCTCTCTCCCACTCCATATTCCTTGTCTCCTTCCCCCCTCTCTCCCCCTCTTTCTTCACCTTCCTCTACCTCCCAATCTTTCTTCTTCGCTCCCTCCCTCCCTCTTGTTCTCTCTTTATCTCACTCACCACCTTTGTCTCTCTCTTACCCACTCCACCTCTGTCTCTCTCTCTTACCCTTGTTCTCTTTATCTCTCTCCCTCTCCCTATCCCTCTCCATCTCCCCCCCCTCTCTCTCTCTCTCTCTCTCTCTCTCACTTTACCTATCTCTCCCTCTCTTTCTCTATATTTCCCCTACCTCCATCTCACTCTATCCCTCTTTCCCCCTATATCTTAAACACATCTCTGTCTCTCCCCTTCCTCAACTATCTCTCTCTCTCTCTCTCTCCATTTAGAATTTCGTCCCTCTTCAACTCTTACTCACTCCCTCCCCCTTCACTTATCACACTTCCCCATCTTATGATATCATTCTCTTTATCCATATACAAATCCCTTACTCTCTCCCCTCCCCCCTCCAAACATACATACAAGAGCGTGTGTGCATTAGGAACATGTTCAATACATAGCACCATGGATACCCCTAGGAAGTCATGTGTGGTGTTTCGATTCATTGCTCATGGAACTAGATGCATTAGTGGTTTCTTTAGAGTGAAAATAATAGTCTTCTTCCTTGGAACATCATTCCCAAATACCTAAAGTGTAATGTCCCTAACATACATAAATTTTGGATAATGTAAAAACATTTATAAATAGTTAAATATTTTATAATATCTTTCGAAATACTTGATACTTACGTCACTTAACCACATTTTAACATAAGATAAGTTTACAATTTATACCCACTTCTTCTATTTCATAAAACAATCATTAATTTCATACATCTATTATTAACTCATCCCAAAACGTTTATGTAAACCAGAAGAGCATGACATCTCTTAAGTATAAAACAATCTCTACATATTACAAAAGTAAAATATATAAATGTATTTTCCTAAGTATTCAACCATACATAATATATATATATATATATATATATAACGGAGTTTGATTACATAAAATGTATCATGTCAAATTACAATCTCCCATCAATTACTCATAATATCCACTCACATAGGAAATGGAAAAAAAGAATCATTTAGATAAATAAATAAATAAACGAAATAAATACCCTTATTCTTTCTAGCTATATTAAATCCCCATGTAATCAAGTGTATATAACAACGTCTTATGAAATGGTATAGTATACAAATCTTTTGCCGAAGGTTATAAAAATACTTGTCTAACCTTCTCAAGCGTTACCCATGTGTATATGCTCATTCATTCAGATTATATATATATATATATATATATATATATATATATATAAAAGATTTTGATTCGAAGGAAAATCAAACACCCTCTAAGTATACGCTGCCAATCTTAACCGAACACAAGTTAGCTGATAGCTTTAAGCTGACAAGATTTTGAACTGAAGTGAAACTAAAATCCAGAGACCTTGACTAAATCAAGGCAAAGAGATTTCAAGGGAAACAAAAGAGTTCTTTTTTTAACTGAAGTGATTAAAACGCGAATGTAGCAGATAAAAGGGAAGTATGATCACACAAACTAAAATCCAGAGACCTGGATTAAATTGCCGCAGAGAGATTTCAAGGGAAACACAGTAATTGAATTACTACAG
Source organism: Pseudotsuga menziesii (assembly GCA_001517045.1). Lineage (NCBI taxonomy): Eukaryota > Viridiplantae > Streptophyta > Pinopsida > Pinales > Pinaceae > Pseudotsuga > Pseudotsuga menziesii. The sequence goes on from LPNX010833864.1 coordinate 198,173, forward strand.
ATCCAACAAAATACGAACGACAATTGAATTGCTTACAACTCCAACAAAATACGAACGACAATTGAATTGCTTACAAATCCATCCAATACAAACGACAATTGAAAATTGAATTGCTTAAAAATCCATCAAATACAAACGACAATTGAATTGCTACAGATCCATCAAAATACAAACGACAATTGAATTGTTTATAGATCCTTCAAATACAAACTACAATTGAATTGTTTACAGATCCATTAAATACAAATGACAATTGAATTGCTACAGATCCATCAAAATACAAACGACAATTGAATTGCTTACAGATCCATCAAAATACAAACGACAATTGAATGGGTCAATCAAAGAAATCGTGTGCAGAGTCAAGGAAATCCTATACAGAGGTATAGAGTCAATCGTGTACACGAAGCAGGAAAAATCGGTTGTGAAAAGAAAAACGTATACCATTCAACAAGGAAACTGATTGCATTAATTTGAAGGATCAAACAAGGAAGTCGTAGGTATAAATTAGATCATCTCTGATATTTTAAAGTACTATAATATAAAATATGCATGTCCATAGACGCATTGGAAAAACAATTGCATAGGCAGATTAATACAAAACATAACTGTGTTTAAAGTTTGCCACATTTCACCAATCAGTCAACATTTTGGAAATCAATGAACAAGGATCGTTAACAAAATACTAAATGATTGTTCAAATTCTTAAAAAGAAAAAGAAAAAATCAATACACGATCTCATATCAATCCATATGCATACAGTTCAATATTCAGAAAAATATAAGCAAGGTACAATTGACTTCAAGCTTATACAAAGTCTAGATCTGAATTTTATAAGTAAAACAACACTCTGCAAAATCTAGCCGATATAGTTCAAAGTTACTTACTTGAAAAAAGATTGAAAATAACTACTTGGATAATCATCTCCTCCCAACCATAGGAAGCAGAAACTCAACGGTTTGCTTTGCTCCACCCCCGAGCTGGATCACCAACCATGCACTAGAACAACAAGTAACTTCTTCGGGGCACTCAATCCTCGAGTCTGCAACAAGTTTTTACGATGGACTTATAAAATAGAAAAAACACTCAACACATGCAGTCAACAATTGTTTTCCCCATGCACAACACAACGTCTTGTGCTATTCCAGTGCACTCATATAAATAGCTTTGTTCAGATCTTATGCCATCCCAATCAAATCTCCAATTAGATCCCTAAATCCCTATGATTTAGGATCTTGTCTGGTTGTTGAGTTTTGGATTGGATTTGATTGGTAACAATCACTATGGCTTGCTTACACATGTTCCCTGGTGCCATGGTGGTGTCCCCTCATGTAGCTGAATTCTCTAAGTGTCATTTTCCTTAAATAATAATTAAATAAAATGGTTTTGTTGTGTAAATGTTTTTTGAGTTTTTGAGTTTCATAACTCATTACATAAAAATAAATTTTCAAAACATGAAAATAAAAGTAATGTCATGGGAGTATTACACTAAGAGACCTACATGATGCTCTTGGTTTCCTTTTATAACTCCATTCAAGGCCTTGAGACCCATCCCACTATGAAAAAATGTTTGATTGTGCCCATATCCATCTTTTATGCCAAAGATCCACTTTGAAGGGTGTATGTTATGGTTCATGGCCTTGATAATTTCACATTAATTCAAGAATATTATCTTAGGGTATAATTCCCTCAATTTATTCTCCAACTATGGTCAAAGACCCATTTGTAGTGAACAAAATCACACAACACCTCCCATATCCCACTTTAAGGATAATGATTTACTATTCAGTGCATGTCTTTTGGTTTGAGGACTTGTTTACGGTCTTTGTTCCCTAGACACTTCATATAGGGATTCAAGGTCTTATCTTCCTCCCACACCCATTGTTAAGGCCTTGAAACCCACCCCTAATGTCCAAGGAATTATAGAATCCATCATATTCATCTTGGAGGCAAACATCCCCTTTACAGGGCTCGTGTGATGGTTTGAGTCCTTTTTCATGGCATAAGAGCCCTAGATCTTCATTGAGAACATAATTACCTTTTTCCCCTCTCCTTACAATAATTGAGTTCCTAAAACCTATCCCTCGTTAAAAAAACTCATACAATTGAACACCAAATATCGTTATTAGAGGGACTATGTAGTGGTTTGAGGTATCGATGATGACCTAAACATTTATTTATATTCCTTTTTTTAAACAAACAATATTTTTTGTATAAAAATAAAATAATAATGATACAATCATGTAGATATCTTCAATACCTTTCCAATGAGCTAAAGAAATCCAAAAACTGATGTCTACACAGGAAGTTATGGCCAAAATACTAAAGCATATTTTTTTTAATTATAACAGTGCGTGCACACATTTTTGAATTTGAATTTCATAGGCATCTGGGAGGATTACATGTTTTCTAACTAGGTTAGTTCGAATTTAAGTCTGTGGTGACAAACTTGGTGCTTCGAATTGCAAATTCATGAAAACCTTTCATTTTCATGACATCTCTCTATATCTCTATTTTTGACATTATTTTTCTATAGGCTAGACAAATATTTTGTCAATGAAACTACAAGTCCATATAGATTTGAGTGTGTAGATTACGAATATATATATATATATTATTATTTTTTTAAAATAATATTTTTACTATTTTTGATATAATTTTCATTTGATATATACCACAATCTTAAAAAGCATACTTCCTTCATTTATGCTATAACTTGTTTCCCCTTAAACATTTTTTACCAAAATTATATGGTGCACTATAACACACTAAGACCTACGATCTAAAAAATAAATAAAACTTGTTTGATAATGTTAAGACCCCTTTACGATGCACTAACAAAAGGGTCTTATTATTTCAATGATAGAATGACTTTCATAATTTAAAATATATATGTAAAATTAAGGATATAGATTTAGAAAAAATAGTTGTGCACTAGATTAATGTATTTTATACAACTCTACAAATTTTTTGTAGCGAAATTCCATCATTTAGGGACTACAATGTTGCATTAAAAAACACATATACACTATATTTTGCATGAAACTAAACATACCAATGTTGGGAAAACACAAATTTCACCTAGTTATATAAATTTCTATAAAGACAAATTATATATTTGGAAAGCTAATTCATTTTCTCACATTTCATCTTTAAGTTACACCGTATTCAAATTCATTGCAGAAGTATCTCTAATCATCCCTTCAAGTTAACAAAGTGTTGTTTTTCCAAGTTTGCATTGCCACTAGCGTGTCATGAGAGACCAACATTAGCTTGTATCAGTCCATATACCCCCCTTAAAATATTGTAAATGTAGGTTGTTGGGGTGTTTTTGCACAAATGTACAGCGTTATCCCCAATGCTCACCTCCTCAAGTTTTGCACAAATGCACACCTTCACCCCACTCTCCCAAATGGTGAAGATTTGCAATTGTGCCTACACACCTTCACTTCCATGTAACATGATCTCATTTAGTTACAAAGATGTCAAACATTTTATGTTTTAGTTGGTGGTTAAAAAAAACATTCCATTAATAATTGTACTTGTGAGTATTATGATGACCGAAATGTTATAGCTTCATACCTCTATGTGGACCAAAATCATAGCCTCTAAAGGTATACAATTGATAAAATAACCCAACAACACATGCATGTTTCACAAACAATTGCTTGTATCAGTCCATATACCCCCCTTAAAATATTGTAAATGTAGGTTGTTGGGGTGTTTTTGCACAAATGTACAGCGTTATCCTCAATGCTCACCTCCTCAAGTTTTGCACAAATGCACACCTTCACCCCACTCTCCCAAATGGTGAAGATTTGCAATTGTGCCTACACATCTTCACTTCCATGTATCATGATCTCATTTAGTTACAAAGATGTCAAACATTTTATGTTTTAGTTGGTGGTTAAAAAAACATTCCATTAATAATTGTACTTGTGAGTATTATGATGACGGAAATGTTATAGCTTCATACCTCTATGTGGACCAAAATCATAGCCTCTAAAGGTATACAATTGATAAAATAACCCAACAACACATGCATGTTTTACAAACAATTTGACAATCAAAAGAAAAACTATCAACATGGATATCCCATTAAGACTCTCATTACCTTGTGATAAACTTTAGAAATGAATATGAGATACACAATTGAAAAAATAACCCAACAACACATACATGTTTTACAAAAGAATTATCATAATCAAAAGAAAAAATATAGACATGAACATCCTCATGAGGACTCTCATTACCTTGTGATACTCTTTAGGAATAAATTTCTCCTTATCTCCAAAAACAAATTGTTGTGAATGTCGTGTTGGATTAAAATGGTTTATCCTAGGGTCCTTCCTCAGTTATGAAGTTTTTTTAGGAGTTAGCTTTCCACCCGACCATTTTCACCAATCGGACGACCAACAATGGGTGATGTGAAAGCTCACGTGAGCCACGTTGTCCGATTGGTGCAAATGGTCGAGTGAAAAAGTAACTTCTTTTTTTAGGCTCTATGGCAAGAAACCCATGTAAAACTTAGTTAATGTTATCTAGCTACAATTAATATGCTTATAGCTATTTCCATAACCTTGTTGAAACTGAGTTGATCTTATCTAACTACAATTTATATGCTTATATTTGTTTTTATATAAATTATTTGTAAATTAATATTTTATAATAGGTTTTACCATTTTCATAAAAAAAAAAATTATACTATATCTTTTTTCACATAAATTATGTGCAATCTTTTCTTTCAACAAAATAAATAAATAATATAGTTTACATTTTGTTGCTTTTATATTTTATTTAATTAAATTTAAATTTAAATTGGTTAATATGCTTGATTTTTCTAATAAGGTAAGATTGAAGCAAACTCCGACAGGTAAAATTCATTACCTAAACCTTATAAATGCAACACTTATATTGGTCTAATTCCATATAAGACCAAAAAACCAAAAACTTCACAAAATCAATAATGTTGCTAATGTATTTAAAAACAATAAAGAGGTTGTTGGCTTTATTATAAAGAACAAAGTATATCTACAGAATATATTTACATAATATATGAACTGTATAGCAAGGTTAGATTTGCATATAATCTTTACTTTTGATTTGAGAAAAGAAAAAATCACCATTTTAAAAGAGGAAATCTTGGTTAACTTGTGAGAAATCTTTTAAATTTAAATTAAAAGAAATGGATTTACGGTGTAGCATTTTTTTCTATAAAAAAAAATCATAATTATATTAAAAATAGAATTACATTGTGAAAATATCATCATATAAAATCATGTGTTTGTAGAGGTGGAAGAGGATTTTTAGCTTATTATTTATAAAAGAATGGCCAAGGTATTGGTTGAAATGGATGTCTCTAATGGTCTATCTTCCGAAATTGAGATTCTCTGTAACGATACACCTATTGTTCAGAGAATGGACTACTTGAACATTCTGTTTAGGTGTAATGGTTGCCATGAGGTGGGGCACCTTCGTCGGTCCTCTCCCTCTTTTCTTCAGAGCTCACCACATTCTTCGAGACTTGGTTTTGGCTCTCCACCAGATCGCTCGTCTTCACCGAGCCCTCCACTGGCTGAGACAACTTCAGTTGGCCCAGTTGAAGGTATGTACATATCCTATTCTCCTTCAATTTATGAAGACTTAATTAAAGAGGAACTCTTATATATACATGATGTGGAAAATTGTAGAACACTGAATCCTAGTAGTGTTTCACCTCTGGACAATCTGTCAGACACTCCTACTTTTGAGTTTCCCCCTATTGAGGTGTTACCAGGTCAACCTGTGTTGGAGTCTCTTTCTTCCTTGGAGTCTTCACCCTGGGATGATGATGATGATGAGGATGATGATCACGATGACTATTACTATGATGACAGTGATTATGATGATGATGATGATTGCGATGATGAGGATGATGATGTTGATGACGAAGACGATGATGATGAGGAGGATAATGATGACTATGAAGATGACTATGAGGATGAACAATGATGGTTATGATGACGATGCTGATGATGATGAGGAACAATGATGATGAGGATGATGACTATGATGATGAGGATGATGATGACGATGACAATGATGACGAACAATGATGGTGACGATGATGATGAGGATGAGGACGAGGACGAGGACGATGATGATGACGACTACGATGAGGAACAATGATGATGATGATGATAGCTTTAGTTGAAACTTTGCTTTGATTTTATTTCCAAGCATTTTCAATGGAATGATGATGATGAACAATGATGATGAGGAGGAGGAGGAGGATGACAATGATGATGATGAGGATGATGACTATGATTATGATGAGGAGGAGGATGATGATGATGATGACGACGACGATGATGATGATGACGATGACGAACAATGTTGGTGATGATGATGATGACAATGATGATGACTATGATGATGAAGAGGATGAGGATGATGACGATGATGAGGATGATGATGTTGATGACGACGATGATGATGATGATGAGGATTATAATGACTATGATGATGAACAATGATGATGATGATGATGATCACGATGACTATTACTATGATGACAGTGATTATGATGATGATGATGATGATTGCGATGATGAGGATGATGATGTTGATGACAAAGATGATGATGATGACGACTATGAAGATGACTATGAGGATGAACAATAATGGCGATGATGATGGTGATGATGAACAATGATGACGACGACGGGTAACAATGATGATGATGATTGTGATGATGATGATAAGGATGATTTCAATGACGATGATGAGGATGATGACTATGATGATGAGGATTAGGATGAGGATGATTATGACGATGACAATGATGACGAACAATGATGGTGATGATGATGATGAGGAGGAGGAGGATGAGGACAAGGATGAGGACGAGGATGATGATGACAACGACGAAGATGAGGAACAATGATGTTGATGATGATAGGTTTAGTTGAAACTTTGCTTTGATTTTATTTTCAAGCATTTGAAATGGAATGATAATGATGAACAATGATGATGAGGAGGAGGAGGATGATGACAATGATGATGATGAGGATGATGACTATGATGATGATGAGGATGAGGATGAGGATGATGATGATGATAATGATGAGGATGATGATGATGATGATGACGAACAATGTTGGTGATGATGATGATGACAATGATGATGATGATGATGATGAAGAGGATGAGGATGATGATGAGGATGAGGATGATGATGTTGATGACAATGATGATGATGATGAGGAGGATTATAATGACTATGATGATGAACAATGATGGTGATGATGATGAGGATGATGAGGATGATGACCGTGATGACTATTACTATGATGACAGTGATTATGATGATGACGATGATGATTGCGATGATGAGGATGATGATGTTGATGACGAAGATGATGATGATGATGACTATGAAGATGACTATGAGGATGAACAATGATGGCGATGATGATGGTGATGATGAACAATGATGATGATGACGATGTTGACGACGACGAGTAACAATGATGATGATAAGGATGATTTCAATGACGATGATGAGGATGATGACTATGATGATGAGGATTAGGATGAGGATGATGATGACGATGACAATGACGACGAACAATGATGGTGATGATGATGATGAGGATGAGGATGAGGACGAGGATGATGATGACGACGACAACGATGAGGAACAATGATGATGATGATGATAGGTTTAGTTAAAAATTTCCTTTGATTTTATTTCCAAGCATTTGCAATGGAATGATGATGATGAACAATTACGATGAATAATTTTTGAACACAAAGGAAGTCAAAATCCTATAGCTGTAATACCTGCAAACTTGACTATCTTTACTTGACTCAAATAGAGTATAGAAATGAAAATTTGGTCCAAACATAAAGAGAAACCTTTAATCAACGATTATGTATCAATGCCACTAATTAGCATACTAACATATCTGTAATTTAGTTATTTATGTTGGAACGCGTCATGTATCATGTATAATGGAACTAATACCTTATTTGTTGCTTCTTATGCAGGGGTAGACCTCATAGTTTTGATAAAGAAAATTTTGGATATGGGCAACTCACGTAATAGAGCAAGAAAAACTAGAAGGAATATGCCCATTGAAAAGGAAAATGAGGTAAGAGAAAAGGCCAGGTTGGCAATGGAGAGAGTGAGACATGGTCCAGACATTTCCACTGATACTACATTTGATCCTAACAAAGTTGATGACATAAAAACCTCTACTTCAGAACCACTAGTGAAACGGTTGCGTCCAACGGACCCAACTCAAGTTCCAACATCAACACAATCTCCAACCAACAATCCATCAACGAGCCATGTTGAAGCTCTTGAAGACATAGATGTATTGAGAGACGTTGAGTATGAAGCGTTGGACCTAGGAGCAATGATTAATTTGCAATCTCTTCTAGAAGACCACAACCATGTCGAGCACACTCCTAATATGGACCGACATGTGAATGATTCACGACAACAAAGAAGCCCTGGTATCCATAGCTCATGTCCACCTTCCCTACCTTGACTGTCTACTACAAGAAAAAAGACTCCTAGACGTATCCATGTGGATGAAAGTTGTCTGTCAGGACTTGAAGGTAAATTGCCCAAATGCACTATCGATTGGCAATGTAACAAATTAATGAAGGAATATTTTGAATCCAAAGGCGATGCAGATAAATGTCAATTATTACTATGTTTGTTAAAGTCAAATTGTTTAGTTGTTGTTAGGAGAATTCTAGGCATAAAGATGGTTATAATTTCAGATGCTAACAATCATATTGTTAGAAATCTCCAATATGCTTTTAATGCGGTTGGGAAAACATCCCGTACTAAATATCTGTCGCTCGTCGTGTGTTATCAGAATCAATTATAAGCAAATCCACACGAAAGCGTCACCTCCTTTCACACACTTCTCAGATACTTAAATTAAATAGAAAAACTGTTCAAAAGTACTCTGTTATAAGAGAAAATCTACAGACTCTAGGGGGAAAAGATTGTTGGGCTTTTTTCGGCAGGTTTCCTCGTCGAGATATGAAGCTAATTGATGCTGTCAAGGAATTAGTACAAATGTTCTGGCATGATCATACTAGACCTTCATCTAATCAAAGAGATGTGCTAAAGCTGAGAAAAGGTTCTATTAAACATGAACCCCACGTCAAACACTTCCTTGACACAACACAGACTGAACTCTATGAGAGATTCAAGAATGAGAACACACAATTGAACCTGGGCCAAAGGTCATTTGAGAAATGTAAACCATGGTACGTTCATATATGCATTGATCGAAACACATGTTGTTGTAGATACCATGTAGAATATGAATTATTTTTTGACACGTATAAACATATATTTTTGTGATTTGCATACTAACCTTGAGCAGGGCTGCAATGAATCCATAATACCACCGAATGCATCGAGAGATTTTATCGCTAGCATCATGTGTCCAAGGCATGGAGGACAAAAATACTATGGAAAGTCATGTCTATATGGGAATTTTTCTAGGTGGAGTGGGTTTGCTCTTTTGAATCGTTGCATTCATGGAAGTGATGAGCATCAATTTGGCAATATGAGCATGGAGATGCATAGTAACTCATCAATCAGATAGTGCAAAGGAAAGTAAAAATATTGCATTGGTGAAGTCACAGGTGCAAATGATTATTGCATGTTTTTCCTCTTACATGTTCAGTTTCTACATATACATTCTTTAAAGGTCACATTCTAATACGACCCTAGTTTTCATGGCAACAGGTATGGGTATGTGATTTTTTTATGGAGTTCTACAAGAAAACCGAGCAGTATGTTCAACATGTGCACGTAGCGCGATGGCAGGATGAGTAGTACATAAAATGCAGGGACAACTTTCCCATTGGGAACATATTGTGAATCGTGGATTTTGCAGAAAACTACACCCTTCAGCCACAAAATGAAATTCAGAGTCAATACTACCATTCCGATCAAGTCAGCATCATGGTACATATTACGTATAGGAATGGCCCTGAGAGCAGCGTTAACAATAGAATAATACAGAAGGTGAAAAACTTTTACATAAGCGATGATAGATGCCATGATATGCATTATGTGCAACAATATTTTCGAATTTTCTATGATCAGCTAAAGGAGGGAGATATACAGATGGATTAGCATTGGATATGGTCAGATGGTTGTGCGGGCCAGTTCAAAAATTCCCGAGTCTTCCAATGGATGAGCATGTTACGTAAGACTTATAATGTGCCGCATACATGGAACTACTTTGAGACTCGACACGACAAAGGTGAGCATGATGGGGCCGGTGCATGCATCAAGACCGCACTACGAAGGGAGGAGATGAGGTTTACCAGAAACCCCCATATCAAAGATGTAGAATCCATAGTTCAATGGTGCTCAACAACAATGTCAGATCGAAATTCAGTGGTAAGAAGGCTAGCCAGGAATTTTTGGCATGTGGTTGACATAGATCGATCATGTTCCTATAGTTGTGGCACAGTACAAGGAACACGTGGATTTCATTTAGTTCGAAGCTCAAACAACCCCCTATTTGAAATATGGATGTGGAAACTTGCTTGGTTTTGCAGCCCTTGTAGCAGTGGTGAATGGGATGAATGTGAATGCATGGATTGGGTTGATGATTGGGATCGTGTCTCACTTGCAGTAGACCCACGTGTAGTCGGTGAAACAACCCACTTAGAGGAGGGTCAGTCATCAATTTCGACAGACTACGACCATATCTCAGATCTTGTACAACCAGGACACGTATATGCAGTTGTTGCCTCGATAAACAATGAATGGGGCACGGATTATTGGTTGGCACGATGCATTCGAGGTAAGAAAATCCTAAACGGATCATTGATTGATGATGAAGGCAATGAACTTCCTATTGGCTTGATGGTGGTTGAGGGTGAATATCTTACACTAGATGGGAAATCAAGAAGAACTAGTGGGCATGTATTCATGGATTACAGACCAGGTTCTGTGGTCTATCACTTCACAAACTTGATTGTTGGCACGGACATCCATCTACAGACAATGTCAAGGAAGAACTCAACCAAGGTACGTTACTTCTTGCCTCACCCAGAGCACGAGAGATTGATGGAGGAAATTAACAACAGAGAGGATCCAACTGGCTATATTGAATGAGATTGGGTAATTGTGCTTACACTCCACTTGGGTAATAGTAGTTGTCAATTTCAACCACTCATTGTCATCTTGTATTTTAATAGATTTTGACGTGTTAGCTTGCACAAGCACACAATTCTCTACATTTGACTATGGAAGAATACAAAATTTATGCAAGAATACAAATAAGCCACTAAAGCTATGCAAGAATACAAATTTTCGCCATTTGCATTCTCAATTCCTTCTGTTCTTTTTAATTAGAGATTGAATTATTTGAATGTAACTTTCAAGTGAACGTGTTTAATGCATGTATCTTTAATAGACACCCTTCATTGGTTTAATCTTTCACCCATGTTTCTCTTACCTTTGCTACAGGAGTTTAAAAATCATGTCCATGGGGTCTTCACTTGTTGACCAATATCCTATCACGTTAGTTCATATTGTTGGTTTTAAAATTATCAAAAATTGAACCAATATATTGCAGGTATTGGGGGGGATGAGGGGCTTAAGGTGGGGGTGGGTAGGGTGGTTTATAAGGATTGAGGTATAAAAAGGGGTGGGGAGGAGGTTTTAAGTATTGGGAGGGGGTTTCAACAAAAAGAGTTTGGTTCAATATCTATGGAAATTAAGGGTATTCTTTAACATCCCACGATCATACGTGCTATGTGAGAGGTTCACTATGTGAAGTCCCCGTGATCATGTCCTTCATAGGTTTGCTATATCTACACTTTATATTGTTTTCTACATGTCCTGCTTGGTAAACCACTATCTTTGCAACTTTCTCTCCAATTTGTGCATTGGGCTACTATTCAAAAAGTAATTTCTCTAATATTGTGAAATGGTATTTGACTTGTCGGTATTGGGATTTCATCTCTAAATTTTAATTGCTATTCTAGTAATTTTTTATCCTTCTTATATTTGAGTAAATAATTAGAATTTAATGAGAAATCAGAAGGTATAACACAGAGCAAGGTCAACAATTAGCATGTCATCCCGGACCGAGAGTGACCAAGTGTCCCTGAACGACATTTTCATGCGACTTGCAGCTCGACATAACTCGGAAACCGGAGTTCGGATCGACAAGTCGTCGACTCCATTGGTCTCCTAGCATGCCATTACCTCTAGAGGGCCCTCCCCATCATATTTTCATGGCCAAGTGACTCCACGTTGCATGGGTTTCGTAAACTAGGGTTTTGCTCAGTTTCCTTCAATACAACTCTCGCACTAGTGGGTCAACTCTTAAAAAACCTCCTCCATGCCAGTCTTGGTGGCGTTCCCATGTTGGAATTGGCCATACACACCTGTCAGAGCCAATGGCATGCAATCTTGTTGCTCCATTTAGTTTTTCGCTCCCGGACCGAGAGTGTCCAAGTGTTCTTGAATGACATTTTCATGTGACTTGCAACTTGACATAACTCGACAATCGTAGGTTAGATCGATGAGACGTCAACTCCGTTGGTCTCCTGGCATGTCATTACCTCTAGTGGGCCCTCTCCACCACATTTGCATGGGACAATGACTCCACTATGCATCGGTTTCGTAAACTAGGGTTTTGCTCAGTTTCCTTCAATGCAACTCTCACACTGGTGGGTCAACTCTGAAAAACCCTCCTCCGTGCCAGTATTGGTGGTGTTCCCATGTCGGCATTGGCCATATACACCTGTCAGAGCCAATGACATGCAATCTTGCTACTTCATTTGGTTATTCACTCTCGGACCAAGAGTGTCCAAGTGTCCCTAAACGACATTTTCATGCGACTTGCAACTCGACATAACTTGGCAACCATAGGACGGATCGACAAGCCGTCGACTCCGTTGGTCTCCTGGCATGCCATTACCTCTTGGGGGCCCTCTCCACTGCGTTTGCATGGCCTAGTGACTCCACTGTGCATCGGTTTCGTAAACTACGGTTTTTCTCAATTTCCTTCAATGAAACTCTCGCATTGGTGGGTCAACTCTGAAAAACCCTCCTCTGTGCCAGTCTTGGTGGTGTTCCCATGTCAGCATTGGCCATACACACCTGTCCAAGCCAACGGCATGCAATCTTGCTGCTCCATTTGGTTTTTTGCTCCTGGACCGAGAGTGACCAAGTGTCCCTAAATGGCATTTTCATGCGACTTGCAATTCGACATAACTCGACAACCATAGATCATATCGACGAGCCGTCGACTCCGTTGGTCTCTTGGCATGCCATTACCTCTAGTGGGACCTCTCCACCGTGTTTTCATGGGCCAGTGAATCCACTGTGCATTGGTTTCGTAAACTAGGGTTTTGCTTAGTAGATTTATTGATGTTGTATTTTGTTGTAATAAGAGGTTCTAGATATGTTATATGCTTGGAAAGAGTGCCCTAAAGGGATGTATCTTCATGGTGTTAATGTACACTTGGAGTAGGGTTTATTTTTTTGGGTTGCCTTGTGATATTAGGATGAAGATAAGTGAAATATTGGACCATAGTGACCACCTTCACACACATGTTGAGCAGAACAAATGAGCATAATAACCACCTTGGCACACATATTGAGGATAAGCATTGAAGCATTGTAACCACCTCTAACACATATGTCAAGGAGCATTGGGAACAAGAAGATGTGGTACACAACTAGAGGAGGAATGAATTACACGATGAAACTTGGATATGCATAAGGAAACTAGGGTTTATATATGTAAGTAAACCTTGGAGAAGGAGATATAATACTAGAGTAATTGATGGTTGTCTTGTAGAATCTATAGATCTTGTTGTCAAGGCAAAGGAGGTAGAATTAGGGTTCCAACCCTATAGAAGATACAAAGAAAAGAGCTAATGTCTTTAGTGATATTGCAGTCTTGTTCTTATGTGATACATGGAGGTTAGGGAAACACCATGGGAAACTTAACTTGATAAGTCTCAAGCTTCTTTTGATTCCTTTATTAGAAGAATATTTTTTTAAGTTTAGTTGATTTTCCATGGAGGTCTTGGTGCTTGTGTTGATACAATAGACAAAGACCTAGGGTTTGAGGAATCATCCTAAGATAGACATGTTAACGTCGAAATTGGTGCTAGACTTGTCTAAAATTCCATGTGCTTCTATGATGAAAGATGATTAGGGTTTATAAACCCTAACGAGGAAAACAATTATAATGTGGATACCTTAATGCATGCTAGGGTTTCATGAACTACAATCTCTTTGAGATTTGCATACTAGGGTTTCATGAACTACAATTGCATACTAGCGTTTCATGAACTACAATTGCATGCTATAACTAGGGTTGAGAAGTTATGAGATGAAACACATGTACATGAACGAATTGAAAACCAACTAGGGTTTTGTGAACTACAATTGCATGCTATAACTATTGTTGAGAAGTTATGATATGGAACTAGGGTTTTGTGACCTCTTTAAAAGCTATGAGATGGAAGTAGAAACACATGTACATGTACAAATCCAAAACCAACTAGGCTTTCATGAACTACAAATTGCATGCTATAACTAGGGTTGAGAAGTTATGAGATGGAAATATGGATTTATGAGCTCTTTACAAGTTATGAGTTGGAAAAGAGAAACACACCTATGGTTTCATGAAATACCATTGCATGCTAGGGTTTCATGAACTACAATCTCGTTGAGACTTTCATACTAGGGTTTCATGAACTATAATTGCATACTAGGGTTGAGAAGTTATGAGATGGAAGTAGGGTTTTATGACCTCTTTACAAATGATGTGATGGAACTAAAATGGTATGGTATGTTGTATGTTAGTATGGTATGGTATGGTAGGTTAGTACATGGTATGATGTTAGTATCATAGGGTATTGTAGGGTATCGTATGGTATGGTGTGTTAGAATGGTATGATGTTAGTATGTTATGGTTTGTTATATTAGTTGGTAGGGTTTCATGAACTCTTTACAGGTTATGAGATGGAAGTAGAAACACATGTACATGTACACATTCTAAATCAACTAGGGTTTCATGAACTACGATTGCATGCTATAACTTGGGTTGAAAATGGCCCTCCCCCTCATGTTTTCATGGCCCAATGTGTCTAGATATCACTAAGAAAACACATGTTGCAACATTATATTATTGATGTACTAGAATATAAGCCAACAACCTGCATAATAAAACTAGGGTTCACATATTGAGACATGGAACTGGGTGATTCCATGAATATGGGTAACACTTTTTGGCCAAATTTGGCGATGAAAACCTGATTTTTTACTCATGTGCTAGATAGAAGCCCTCAAAATGCATATA
>LPNX010833864.1:214743-450028 GCA_001517045.1 Pseudotsuga menziesii
ATGGAAAGATAGGAAGTGAGTGGGTAAGATAGGAAGGCAAGCAAGTGACCTTAGGCTATTATAGGTGGGTAAGAAGGCTATTAGGGCTTCCCTGAACAGGATATTACTTGTCAGGGTTTCCTCATTGATTATAAATTCCAGGTTATGCATGCTAACCTTTAAATTTAAGTTAGGGTTAGGGTTTCCTCATGGATTCTAAACCCTAGGTTATGCATGCTAACCCTTAAATCGTTAAAATTGCAACAAGTACAATAGCTCGTTAAAATTGCAAGTGCTCAATAGATCATTATAGAAGACACATATTCATGAACTTGTTTCATTTTTTATCGGACATTAGCATTATGGGATGTTTTAATTTCAATTATGCATGTGGTTGAAGCATGTTAGTGGTGTTGATGGGATGTTATCATCATATTGTACAAAGTCAACCTCTCTTGCAATCGACATAAAAGTATTTCCAGCCAACCATTTAGCATTATGACAGTCCTATATTTCATGTTTTAGCTAACCAGGACAAAGGTACAGTCTTTTTAAGTAAACATCAGTGATAAACATTTTTATAAGTGACAAGTTTCCAAGCCAATGGGACTGTTAAACCAAATCAAATTTCCAGTCAAGTAAAATGTCTTATGACAGTCCAAGATGTAATTTTCAGTCAAGTAAAATGTCTTATGATAGTCCAAGATGTAATTTCCAGTCAAGTAGGAATGATAATAAGTATATTCACTTGCATTTTGATGACACAATGAATTTCAAGCAATTCAAGGACTTTTCTAGTATTTTGCCAAGTTATGGATGTTTAGATACCACTGTCAAATTTGTTTAAGTATGGCTGGGAATGATTGTTTATATACAGTCCCTTTAGGGTGTCTTTGTGCACTTTAAATTGGGTTATGGACAAATTTGAGGTGAGGCGTTAGTGAGTGGGTAAGATAGGAAGGCAAGGAAGTGACATTAGGATATGATAGGTGGGTAAGAAGGCTATTAGGATGCCCTAAATAGGATATTACAGTGAATATGTTAGGGAAGCTTAGGAAGAGTTAATGGTGTTATAGAGCTGTCCAAAATGGATATTACAGTTAGAGATATAGGGAGAGTTGTGGGGGTCTAAGTAGTGTGGAAATGAAAGGAATAAGCCTTGCTTTAGAGAGAGGGAAAGGTAGGAGTCTAGGGCAAGGGTTTTAGCAAGGGTTAGGCTAGAATATAATGGTTTAGATGTGTCTTATGGCTGCCTAATAGGCAGTATTACAGTCTAGTTTGATAGACAGTCCTAGTGTTAGTCAAGGATAGAAAATGGAGTAGAAGGCCAAAGTTTAGAATTACTATGTAAATACCAAATGCAGACAAGTTCTTTCTATTGCAATTTGGACAATGAATAAGACTGTATTTTTATGCATTTGTGTATTTTTTTGTTAACTAACCTATAGTGTTTAATTTTTTTATGCATTTTATTATGAAATTACGGACTTTAGTGCTTCGTCAACAATAAGTATTGCAAGCGCATCAATTGTAAAATACTACTGTAAAGAAGTACAAAATGATATATTAATATACAAAAATATCCAATCATATAAAAAATATGGCAACTCATGCCATATACAAAATATGGCAACTCGTGCCCTATACAAAATATGGCAACTTGTGCTGTATTCAAAATATGGCAACTCGTTCCCTATACAAAATATGGAAACTCATGCCAAAATTCCACATCATGGCTAGTGTACATAGGAGGCTCTCTCAATCCTCCTTCCCACCCTCGGAGCTCCCAGGTCCAACTCCAAAATCGATCTTCCTCTTCTTCGAGCCAGAGGAAGCTCGGTTCACCTGGCTGCTTCGACCAAATCCCCTTGGGCTCTGAAATGACAACAATCAAATGTAAAATCCTACAAGCAATTATACAATTATAAAACACAATTTAAATATCAAAATTACGTTTTCAAATTTTAAATAGATCACCTGAGACGAGACCGTAAGTGGTGAGTGGGCTACCCTCCTCCGTGATCCAAGTCTCTCAGTAATGCCACCCTGCAACATTTAAACAGTAAGATAACTCATACAATTTACTGCTATGTTAATTTTCGTTAATATTGAACGAGATTTTCATAAACTAATCAATCTCACCATGAACACACCAGGCCGACTGCTCCTCAGGGGTGGCAAGTGGAGCAGTGGGCTATACAACCTGCTTTGATGCTAGGGTGGATGGCATAGCGAAGGATGTAGCCACATCGATGTTGGCTGCAACACTAGGGGGAGTGGTGGGAGAGGGTGTGGACTGGAGTGGGCAAAGTGGTGGACGATAAAGTCCAACTGGTTGTAGAATGGAATGGGTCACCCTGGAAGAGGAAACGAGGGTGGTGGGGGAATATGGAGGAGGGGGATGAGGTCTGGGATGGGGTGGAGGGATGGATGAATGTGGATGGATGATGTAATGTGGTTGGAGGGGGGAGGGTGGAAACATGGGAAACTGCAAGGGAGGGGGTGGATGGGGGGGGCGGGAGGGATATGGATGGAAGGGGGGGGGGGGGGGGGGGGGGGGGAAAAAGGGGGAAAGGGGAGGGGGGGGGGGGGGGGGGGGGGGAAAAAGGGGGAAAGGGGAGGGGGGGGGGGGGGGGGGGGGGGAAAAAGGGGGAAAGGGGAGGGGGGGGGGGGGGGGGGGGGGGGGAGGGATATGGATGGAAGTGTGGTGGTGGGTGGGAGGCAAGGGATGGATGGAACGTGGTGGGGAGGGATGTAGGGAAATGGACATGTATGCCAGGGGCTACACCTGGCATATATGGTGGGAAAAAGGAAGTCGACGGAGAGATAGTGACACCGATGTGCCTATGTGGTGGGACCTGCATACATATTCATGTCATTGTGTATTAGTACATAAAAAATATAACTATACGAATCTAAGCCATTAAAATTGAAATTAAATTTATACTTTATTACAAGATACCTGCTCACAAGGGGATCTGTTGATCCCTGGTGGGGATGGCGGGTCACTCAATCTTGCGGACACCTGTTCATTTGCACAAAAATATTTAGATTCAATTAGTAAATATTAACTAAATACGGGCCGACAATTTAAATAAATATGCGATGATTGACATCCAATTACTACTAACATTAAATTTAATTACTGAAAGAAAACTACTCGTGTGTATGCTGTCGCGATGTCCTCAGCAGCTGCCATGGCTCCATCTAGGTTGAAGGAACCAACATCCTCCCACCCGTGTGTTGGAGACTCGGCACTGAATAGCTGTACATTAAAAAAAATCAATTCATCAACATTTGATTCTAAGTTAAATTTATTAGAAGTTATGAAATTAAATAAAACAATGACTAACTTGGTGTAGGTAGCTCTGTGTGCCATGCTCCTGCATGGGAACCTAGCATGGATGCCCACAACGAGAATAACGATGTGGCACTGGTCTCGTTGAGCTAGATTGATCCACCTGGCTACCACCTGTATTTGCTCTCCCTCTCCCACCACCAGTAGAGCGTGCAGAAGTGTGTCTCTCGGGCGGGGGGCGGGGGCGAGCGGGGCGGGGGGCCTGCTCGCTCTACGAGGACATAGCCACAAATTTGGTATGCCTGAGAAGGTGTCATGTGGCACGTCTGACGGAATCATGGATCTCATCTAGCCCTCTACCTAACCCACGGGGTTTAGGAGGCAGGTTTGGCTCTCGCCTAGGTGCAGCAGGTCCTCTGAGTGGGTTCCGGTGGGTGTGAGGTCGATATTGGGTTAAGCCAAAACCGACACCCTGGAACTCAGTGATGTCGAAGTAGTTCACATGGAACCCTAACAAAAACTTAGCCCACAATTTCCTAAGAAAATACTGTGGGACCTCAACATTGTTGCATGGAGGCTTGTCGAATACCATGAACCATCTCTTCGTCCAGTTTTCTCTCCATGGCTGGTAATTACACCAGTCCATGCAAACTTGCCTCTTCCTCACATCTGGAGGTTGTCCTGTTCTAGGATCTATAAATTTGCTCCATAGTTGGGCTTTTGTGATATTCAGGTTTTTAATATCCTCTTTGGACATACCGGTGCTATAATGCTCTCTCATTTGAGCCCTATATTCGCTCAAACTGTTTATCTCACTATGGTCAATGTTGATAGATTCTATAATGTTTTGTATTGATTTGGCGAGGGAAACCCGAGAGGGTTCCCTCGTGTTCTTCAATTCATCACTCAAAATTCTTAATTGGTTTAAATCCCCGTGTAATTCATCTTCGGGGTTTTCTTCTTCGTTTAATTTGGGGTTTTCTTCATTTAATTCAGGGTTTGGCTCCTTTGTTTGGTTTGTTTCATTCATTTTTTCAGATGGTTCATTGGTATTGGTCATTGTGGTTAGGTAATTTGTACCTGCAATATCAAATTTTGCCCATTTCAATTGATTTTCAATTTCTTTTGAATTTTGAATTTTATTTTAAAAACAATAAAAACAATGAAATAAACAAAACAATTGCATTCCTACTCTATTTACCTTACTCTAGCGTCGTTTTAGGCGATTTGCACAAGTTAGTTGGGCTCCTTGGGGGTCGAAATCGTCTCCTTGGGGTCGAATTCGTCTCCTCTTTGCATGCTCGCGGGTTGCAAAACAATACAAACTATTTTTTTTAATACACAGGGACGCACATGCGTCCCTGTTTGCTATCGCGCCCAACCCCCAGGTGCGGCCAAATGCGCATTCGCGTCCAAATGCACGTGCCTGTCCTGAGGCGCGTGCGCACTCTTATTGCCCACGCTGGCAATCCGGCGTGGAGGTTCGTGAGTCTGAAGCGAAAGTGTGTGCGCGTTGTTGATTTAGCCCGCTTGAGCGCTCCCATTGCATCATAATTGGGTAGCAGCTTCGTGAGGGCGGCCATGGTCAATATATTATGTAGATATAGTTACCCAGTTGAATATTAACATTAACAATTATAATATTGAGGATTAATTACCTGGTGGGCGATAACTCTCGCAGCGAAAGCAAGAGTGTATGCACATGAGACCACATTCGGGCATTTGGCTTCCAATGTCGATTTTTCTTCGTCAATCACTTCGAACCCGTGAAGGCTCAGATTGTTTTTTGGTGAGTCTTTCTCTGATTGTTAGCCATTTTACTATACAACCAGTCCATTCAAATATATGCTACAACTATTCCCCCTCTTTTTGTACGTTGATTGACAGCTGCAATCATCTAAAGAAATCATTTTTTATATTGTTGAAGATGAAATATATATGTGCACATTGATAACTAATCAAACCCTTCACATTTTGCTTCTTCGTCTATTGCTCGCAAGTGTGTTTGAATTTGCGTGAATGGTAATCCAAATAGAACGGACAGAAAGAATAGTTAGAAACAACTCAAAGTGAGATTGTTCTCTTTGGTTTCATCGCTGGCATATTCATTACATATTTGGCAATGCCCAAAAGTGTATTATAATAAAGCATTGTGTAAACACATTCATATAATAGAAATAACAAAGGTTAAATGCACCATGAACCAGAGACAATGAATTCTTTTTTTCTACATGAGTATCCCGTGTTGGTATCAGAGCTGGTTGAATCCAGGAATTGTAGCACTTTAAGGAGTAATAAGAGTTTAAGCAGCAATGGCATCAGAGCTATTTTATTCAAAATGAGGAAAGAAACGAAATTACAAATAGAACGGTTGGAAAAACTAAGTTCAGAGGTTTCGCATTCAAAGAAATTAGGAGAGAGAAAAATTGCAATAATAAGGTTTTTAGATATATTCAATTATTATTAACAGATATATTTTTCTGTATACCTTGTCAAGTAAACTGGTATTTATTTGTTAAAAAAAATATATTTTTAACTTAAATTTAAGTTCAGAATAGACGCAATCGGTGATAAATTGAAGTCATATATACTTGGCGTGGAGTCGATAAGTATTGATCCATCGCAACCCTACAAGCATAGGGTATCAAATATTGTATGAAAATGATATATAACACTGATTGTTTCAGGGTTGATATACTTACTGTGACAAAGCAGTCATGGAAATGCATCCTGATGAGCTAAGGTGCAACGCCAGGATTTGATCTCACAGCTTTTGCCATGGCTGCACTTACAATTATCGTAGTAACCCACCTTTAACCCATTACTAGCATTCGTCACTCTAACAAGAGGAGATAACACTACTAATATTAGCAACAACACCATCTAAATTAAGAAAAGAGCTATGATCAATTGTTCTTAGATCCATTTGGGTTAAATGTGTTAAACATCAATGTGACTGATAATTGGATCAATACAATTTTCAGTTCCAGCAGTGGAATATCGAAACAAATTAACTTAACTTCCTCATACTAAGATCGATCTTCTACTGCTTAATGTATCATGGATGGATAGATAAATGAATATGATAAAAAGGATTTCCACCAAATCAAATAAGTTCTGAAACGTGCATGTGAGATCAGTCATGGAAATGGCAAGTGCATGGTTGTGTAGGTGTCAGTCTTGCATCGCTGTGGGCGTGGAAAGTGCATGGCTATGCAAGTTTGAGACTGAATGCATGGCCGTAGAGGTGTGAAACTACAACATAGTGTAGGTGTCCTTACTTCAGAGTAGGTGTAAGACCAGTGCATAGTCTAGGTAATTTCGAGAAGTCAGACATAATCATAAAAGTTTTTCCAAAAATAATTTAACCTTACAAACTTTAGAAAACACATTAATAACGGCTTACAACATCCTGCGCCGGGGTCTTGGGGCACCAAATTCAAAATCAGCATAATTGTTTCAGGACCAATTACATTTCAGATAAATAAGTTAAAAAAAACTAGTTTAATAAATAAAAATTGCAACTATATAAAACTTTATAAATAGAAAATATTAAAATCCCTACGGCATGGATTAATAGGGTCGTGCTGATTCATATATATCCTGCTAGGCAGGCCATAATAAATAATCTTAAATCAAATAATAATATCAAATAGAGAATTTGTGTTATGCATACAATATTTATAAAAAAATAAAACCCTTGCCTTCCTTTGGATTGAAGATATATTATTTCTTTGATTACACTAGGTGTTTTTCTAAAGCTCTAAGAGGATTGGATTTATTGTCTTGTATATTATGAATTCAATAAGATATTGGGTTTGTATATTTGTATAAGTTATGTTTTCAATTACGTTTCTCATCTTAAAAAGATTAGAGGGAAAATATAAACACACATTAGATGGTGGAGAGATAAATTCATTGTTTCTCATATGGGAGTTTTCAAATGATAAAACTTTGTGTTAGCAAAAACAATGCTTCACACATTGAGTGAAAACAATGGCTACATAAAAAGATAATGTCCCTTAGTTTTGAGGGTTGAATGGCTACATAAAAGGATAACGTCCCTTAGTTTGAGGACTGAATTTTTCCCTAAACAGATTTTTTTGTCCTAGTTGCATTGTTAGGATTCAATCGTGGTTTATACTTGATATTAATTTTTTCTCTCACCGCTTATTAGTATGAACAAAACAAGGATGCTCTTTGTATAGTTAGTTAATGTTTACATTTGTTTTTTAGTGTAAATATGTATAATATGATATGCACATGGATAATCTAAATCTCTATTTCTAACTATATAAAAAATTATAAAAAAAGTCATGTACTCCATGAACATAAGAGCATCCCATATCATCCTTTAAGACTATTTTTTTTCAATTCACCCCTGTCTTCCACCATGGGGCCTTTAAATACAACCATAAGTGAATTATAAAGTGAATATGATGGGGCTAAGGAAGGATGTTGAATTCTTAGCACATGAGGAAGTTGATATCACTCATGTTTATGAAATGGTTTTTAATATTCATAGAAGTATCAAGTGTGTATGAACATTGTTTGGCTAGTTTTCAGAATTCCATCGTTTCATTGATATGATGGGTATTCATAATAGCATAATGTTAGAGACCTTCATTCCCACAAGCAATCAAAGATCAGAGAAAGATAATGGGTATAAAAATTGAGATATATTAATATTGTTTACAATTGGTAGAACCATACATATATCTAAGAAATAATTGCTTTTCTATTGAATACCAATATATCTGTACAATTTAGGTAATATGTATACCAAGAACAACATGACTACTCACACATTACTTACATAGTTAGAAAAAAAAAAGTTCAAACACCGTGATAAAAATTAAATTAAACTTATAAAATCCAAAAATTGTTTAAATGAATTAGAAAAACATATGGTGAAAGCTAAGTGATTTAAAACAAAATAATGCATTGATGCAAATATAAAATTGACAATCTTCACCAATAGTATGATTAGATAGGTTGTTTCCAACAAATCTTGTACTTCCTTCATATGCACAATTACAACACAATGCCTATCCTATGACTTCTTTAATATTACTAAAATCAAATAGTACACACTATTAAGTATTTAGTTACACTAATCCCACAGCACAAACACAAACACAAACATAGATGAACAATTTACAAATGGCAATGCGTTAACATGGCTCCAATGTGTGCGTTTGGGGTGGCACTACACCTAGGTAAAACACCTTCTGGATATATAACCTATTTTTCTTGCCGAGAAGCCTTAATATGATTCATCATTTAGAACCAACTCTATTATTGCTAGGAAGAAAGATTACTTGGGCACTTATAGCAATTCATATTATTACCTGGGAAAGCCCACTTTATAAATGAATGTTGGAAAGCTACGTTGTAGAATCCTTAGAAGTGACTGCCTTCTTTGATTTAGTCACTACTTCCTTAGCAATTTACAAATGACAAGAATAATTAAATTCTTCAAATACAAATTTGCATGCATCTTGGACACCAAATAATACCCAATAAGTCAACCCTCCATGAGCCCAAAAGGGCCTCTTTGCCGATGGGAATCACATCCTCTATAGCTATATAATCCACGTTTTCTTCATGACATCCATTCTTCTCTATTTGAGAACATGATGCCTTTGGGGGAGACAATTTTGTGATTAATGTCTTCCATTTTCCTTCCCCAAGATATGATAGAGCCAAAGTTCCAGCAATAAACCACCTGATATGTCCCAACTAGAAAGACTAGAAAGAGCATGCTCCCCTCTTTTATTACTTTTCAAATAATCCAACCTTTACCCTCTATTTTTACCTATCACATTTCCCCGGTTTCCACCTCATAAATTGGTCCAAATTGGTCCAAATACATCCAGAGGTATATTGATCACACACTTTATCTCAAAGCATCATAGGAACCCCTATAAATTGCTGAACCTCTTTGTTACAAGAATCGCAGGATAGCCATATTTTTTCTTACAAAACGTATACAACATTTGTGTCACTATTGTAACTATATAGGTCTGGTCACATATTGAAGTATGCAACCATAGTCTATAGCCGAAGAATACCCACGAGGATGATGGTAAAACCCAGAAATGAACATATCTTTTGGAATCTGAAAATCAGATTGATCAGACTATCATTAATATTCAATTCAAACTCTACGAGGTATTTCCAATCCTTCAACCCTTCATGTGTGTTGAAGAAACTATATTACTAATATATTGTTGTTGCTAACCACGTATATTTCCACTACCAACTTTCTTTATAAAAAAGTATACTGCCTTTTTCATCTCAAGAATCTGACAGTTTCAAAATAGTACAGGTGTTGAAGAAAGTATAATATAGTACAGGTGTTGAAGAAAGTATAATAGTAATATACTGTTGTGGCTAACTACGTATATTGCCACTACCACCTTTCTTAATAAAATATTACACTACCTTTATGAAAAGTTTGCACAGGCCCGGCTCGTAGTCTTAGAAAACCACCAGATGGCTTTACGGCCAGCGCCCGCCATGGTTCTCCAAGAACTAGCTGTACTCCAACTTTAAGGTGTCGGCGTCTTACCTTAGGAGCAACCTTCAAATTTGAACCCTTCTCTGTCCTTCCAAAGGTTCTATTTTTTTGTTCGAAGGTTCTATTTTTTGTTAGAAGTGTAAAGTTAAAATTGTTCTTCAAAAAATTTAAAATCTAAATTTTACTCCTTTCATGATGAACATACTTTATATGAGAAATATTAGAAACTACCTATCCATATAAATTTCAAAAGAAAGAGAAATATTAGAAACTACCTATCCATATAAATTTATTAATATGCTGGAATTCCTACACTATAAAGTTTGACTCGTTATTCAAAATATTAGAAATATCATAAATTATAATCACTCACTCAATCACTTCATGCACTCATTGCTTAGCCATACAAGATGGCAAGTGATGAATGATGACTATGAGGAACTGGCCACCAAGATGTTACTCTAATTCTCAAGTCACTTCGGGCTATAATATAAGGTGTGACAATGTGTCAACAACTACGGTTGTAACAATAGAGAAAAACTATTTGTCTACTACTAGGTCCGAAACGAGCCCAAAACTTTGTTCCTACTACCTATGTGAAATTGGCTACCAATGTCCACTCATTTTTCGTCAAAAATGAAATTCAAATGGTCGGTTTGATGCATCCTCCTCTACACGACTTCATTTCTTGCATGAATATCATGGACTCACAACAACTATATAAACAATACTCAATGTCACGCAACAACAAATAAATGCATGCAGCTAGGATCATAAAATGTGTAGAGGTTGATTTATGCATTGATATAGACATGTGTCTGATGGCAAATGAAAGCTAGCAGGCCTAAAGTTCCTGTAATTAGCCTGAATTCTGATCAAAGTCCCCTTTACGCAATTCTTCCCTTCTGCAACTCTACCTTTCCACAATGTTGAGTTTCCGCAACTCAATCCTTCCATAACTGAGTCTTCCGCAGCTGTCTTTCTGCAAGTTTTGTTTTGCAAGGCCTTTTCCGCAATTTGTGGATTGCGGATTGCAAGTTCACCAACTTTCACAATCGAACTTCCCCAACTTTGCGGTTGTAACGGTCCTTTCTGCATGCGGATTGATGCGGGTCCTCCTTCCAACTTTTCTAAAGTTAGATTTCGCAATTCGATTTTTTCGAATTGTCGATTCTTTGGAGCCTTGCTTCTGACCATCGATCTGTTGCGGGTTGTACATCTCACCTTCACACTTACGGATCTTCACTTCTCCTTTGCGGAAATTAACCACCACCGTTGATCTACTGAATTTCACAGATTCTTGGATTATACTATGACAATCGAACTAATCCATGGAATTATTAATTCATGATGCGAAAATGACTCTACATTGTTGGGGATTCTTCAATGTTTTGTTAAACCATCAAATCACACGCGCACATAGACACAGAGAGCTTAAAATCATATTTTCTGGTTATTGAAGGAAGACATCAAATATATGAAAACACACACAGAGATTTTAAAGCTCTGTTCTTCATTAAATGAACCAACACACTTACATGCTCTCTATTATCCTTCCCTTATGCTTGCTTATACATTAGATCAACTACATTTGAATAGATCTTCATCAACTTATCAGATCCGAATAGAAAAATATGAACCCCCAAGAAAAGAAATCTACAACTAACCTATCCTCAAGCAACCTCTTATAAGATTCGAGGACAATAGTGGCAAATTTCCAGTTATTACAATCAAAACAAAACCTAATAACTAACCCTATCCTTCTAGAATTTGATTACATGGCAATGAAAAAGCATTGACTGCTTATTCAACAAACAAAGGACTTTGTCTCGATGCTCCTGCATCATACTCCAGGGGAAGAAAATAATTCTTCAATAACTCTTCAGGTGTACATGGTACTTGGAAAATTTTGGTTCTGTCATCCATGCTGCATCTTCAGAAGGATAATCCTTCCACTTGACTAAATACTGAAAATAATCCCTGTCCTTGGTACTACTTGAAATCTTTTTGTCAAGGATAACTTCAATTTGGGGTCATTCCTTCTGTGGTAACTGTCCTTTCCAATATATAGAGGAAACATCTCCACCTGAAGTTGTCTCTTCTACATAAACACCTAAATCTTTAAAAGAATATAAATCTGAAACATTAAAAATAGGGGAAATCTGAAGATCAGAAGGAAGTTCTATTTCATAGGCATTTGCAGAAAAATTCCTTAGAATTTTACAAGGTCCAATCTTTTTAAGCTTCAATTTGTTGTAGGTTCCTTCAGGAAACATCTTTTTCCTAATATAGGCCATTATTAAATCTCCAACTTGAAAATTAACTTCCTTTCTTTTCATATATTCTCTCTGTTTGTATTTTCCTGCACTTTCTTGTAATTTCTTCTTCACATCCTCTTGTAGCTCATGCATACTAGATGCAAAATTTTCACCATCTGCACTTATTCTTTCATGTCCTCCCAAATTTCTAAGTTCATATACTCCTCTTGGGTTCATTCCATATACAATCTGAAAGGACTCATACATGTACTTCTGTTAGGTGAATCATTATAAGCAAACTCAACTTGAGCAAGAGCTAAGTCCCACTGCTTCAGATTTTCATACACAAGACTTCTCAGTATGTTTCCCAAAATCCTATTTACCACTTCAGTTTGACCATCAGTTCAAGGATGATAAGCAGAGCTAAAACCGAGATTGGTACCCAACTTATTCCATAGAGTTCTCCAAAAATGACCAACAAATTTAGTATCCCTGTCAGACACAATGCTTAAAGGTAAACCATGCCACTTCACAATTTATGAAAATAATAAGTTAACAATGTTTGTTGCATCATTGGTCTTCTTACAAGCAATAACATGAGCTATTTTTGAAAACCTATCAACTACAGCATAAATAGAATCATTTCCCCTTTGAGTTCTAGGCAATCCTAGAACAAAACCCATACTGATGTAATCCCAAGGCCTAGTTGGAATACATAGGGGTTGATATAGTCCAGTATTTTGTCTTTTCCCTTTGGCATGTTGACATATCCTACATTTTTCAACAAATTTATTTACATCATGCTGCATTCTAGGCCAAAAATAGAAAGTACTCACCTGAGCAAATGTTTTATCCTGTCCAAAATTTCGTGACAAACCTCCACTGTGTTTCTCCTGTATCAAATTTTCTCTCATAGAACACTTTGGAATACATAACTTACTATTTTTGAATAACAATCCTTCATGTAACATGTAGTATAACCATTGGCTTCTGTTATGGGTAACTGGATTCTCACAGAACACATATACATCTTTGAAATCCACATCTTGCTTATACATATCAATCAATTTTTCAAATCCCAAAGCATTGACCTTAATCTCCCGCAAGAGAAAACTTACTCTGCTTAAAGCATCAACAATTTTATTAGATTTTCCACTTCTATGCTTGATCACAAAGGTAAAGTTTTGCAAAAATTCCACCCACTTAGCATGCTTCTGATTTAATTTAGGTTGACTATTTATAAACTGTAAAGCATGATTATTAGAATATAATACAAACTCTTTAGGCATCAGGTAATGTCTCCATTTCTTGAGATCTTGCACAACATCATATAACTCTTTGTCATATGAGGAATACTTCTGTTTTGCCTCATTCAACTTCTCACTAAAGTATGCTACTAGTCTTTGTTCTTAACTAAGAACAACCCCTAGTGTTGTCCCACTAGCATTTGTCTCTACCTAAAAAACCTTATCAAAACTTGGCAAAGCTAGAACAGGCTTATCGGTGATCTTCTTCTTCAACAATTTAAAATTTCTGTCAGCTGCTTCTGTCCACTTGAAAGGTTGTCTACTTTCCCTGAAAGTGTCTATTATAGGTGCACAAATTTGACTAAAATTCTTGATGAATTTTCTATAAAAGATTGCAAGGCCATGAAAATTTCTTACCTTATACGCACTCCTTGGAACTGGCCAACTTAAAATTGCTTGCACCTTATATGGATCCATCTTCAACCCTTCTTCTAAAACTACGAATCCTAAATAAATCAACTCTTTCTTCAGGAAACTACACTTTTTAAGATTTAGCAGCAGCTTCTCCTTTTGTAGGGTTTTCAACACCATCTTAAGATGTCTCAAATGTTCTTCTCTATTCTGACTAAAAATTAGAATATCATCCAGATACACTATCACAAAATTTCCAGTGTATTCCTTCAAGAACTCATTCATTAATCTCATAAAAGTACTAGGTGCATTAGTAAGCCCAAATGGAATTACTAACCATTCATACAATCCATCATTAGTCTTGAATGGAGTTTTCCATTCATCCCCTTCTCTTATTCTTATTTGATGGTAACCAATTTTCAAATCTATCTTTGAGAGATACTTTGAACCACTCAAACAATCCATCAAATCATCAATACGGGGTAAATGAAATATGTACATGATAGTGATATTATTAATTGCTCTAGATTCAGTGCACATTCACCATCCACCATCCTTCTTTGGGATAAGCACAATGGGTATTGCACAAGGACTCAAATTCTCCTTCACCAATCCTTTATCCAACAACTCCTGAATCTGTTTCTTGATTTCTTCATTCTCTTGAGGAGTTAATATGTATGCTTCCTTATTAGGTAAACTTGCACCAGGTATCAAGTCAATATGATGACTAATACTTCTCACAAGAGGTAAAGCATTTGGCGATTCATCCACAATAATATTAGCATATTCATTAAGCAAAATTCTAACTTTAGTAGGAAGATCATCTAAATTTGTAGAAGTTAAAATTACCTTTGGTTTACCAACAAGAGTAAAATGTAGCTCATCCTCCTTCTTAACCTCTTGTAATAGTTCCTTCCCAGTCATCAACAAAACATTCGACCCTGAACTTTTTGGAACTGCTTCATCCTCCAATGGTGACAATATATGTCTTTTTCCATCCTTTCCTAGATAATAAGTTTTCTTTCTCCCATCATGAAAAACGTTTTTGTCATATTTCCATGGCCTCCCTAAGAGTATATGGCACACATCCATAGGCATTATATCACATAATACCACATCTTTATAAGTACCAATTTGAAACTCCACATTGTACTACTCATTCACTAAGAGTCGATGCCCTTTATGTAACCAGGACACATTATAAGGAGATGGATGTTTCATCCTCTCCAATCCCAACTTTTCTACCATATCCATGGAGACCAAATTATATGTACTACCACTGTTAATGACCATATTACAACACTTACCTTGCGACTTGCATTTAGTCCTGAATAGACTCTTTCTCCGGGCTGGTTCATAAGAGATTCTCCTTCCCCAGGAGGATTATTTATCTCTATTTCTTCATTGGATTCCTCACGAGCTTTAGCAATATTAGCATTCCTCTGAGCTGCAAGTTTGTTCCTTGGACACACCCATGAAATGTGTCCAATTTCTCAACATGTATATCATTTCACTTTTCTATTTCTTCCTATGCCTCTACCTCCTCTAAATCCCCCCCTTTGGCGTGTGTGGCTATTATACCCTTTTGCCTCATCCTTAGAGGTTTGAAACTTACCTCCTCTGTTTGATAAGGCTGATTGATAAGCATCTTCAACAGTCTTCAAATTCAACAAGCTAATCTCATCTTGTATCTCAAATCTCAACCCATTTATATATCTGGCTACTCTTTCTATGTTTCCTTCTCTATGTCCAACTCTAATACTTAGCTTAAAGAACTCTTCAGTATATTCCTTAAGAGTCATACCTTTCTGTCTAAGGTTCTATAGCTGTATAATGAGATTTAATTGATATTCCTTAGGTATAAATTGACTCTTAATTTTATACAACATTTTATCCCAAGAATGAATTTTAGACTTATCTCTTCTTTCTCTGTGAATTTGGAGTTCATCCCACCAGATAGCCGCGTGTCCTTTTAGTCTGGTCACTGCATATCTCACCTTCTTTTTATCTTCAATTTCTTCAAAGTCAAAATATTTATTTAAAGCATTGATCCAGTCCATGAGTTCTTCTACATTAAGATTAAATTCATACATAGGGAATTCAACTTTGGGTTTGTTACTAGCCCACATCAGCATCTTCATCACTTTTACTTCTTCAACAACCTCCTCTTGCTCATCTTCAGAGGATTCTTCTTCGTCATTGCTGTCTGTATTCTCTAAGTTCTTTCGCTCCATAGCTTCCATTCTGGCCTGGAATTCTCTTAATTCCCTTTGGGTTTCTGTCTCCACAGCTTGTCTTCTTTGACCACGTCCTACAGGAACTCCCTGTCTCTGCATTATTCTTCTATAGGTTGTGATAAGCTCTGATACAAAAAATAATGGCAAATGAAAGCTAGCAGGCCTAAAGATCCCTTAATCATAATGGATTCTGATCAAAGTCCCCTTTCCACAATATTTATTCCACAATTCTTCCCTTCTGCAACTAAGTCCTTTTGCAACTCTACCTTTCCACAATATTGAGTTTCCACAACTCAATCCTTCCGCAACTGAGTCTTCCGTAACCGTATTTCTGCAAGAATCTTTCCGCAAGCTTCATTCCTCAAGGCCATTTATGCAAGGCTCTTTTTCGTAATTTATGGATTGCAGATTGCAGGTTCACCAACTTTCACAATCGGACTTTCGCAAATTTGTGGCCGCAACAGTCCTTTCCGCATGCGGATTGCGGAATGCGGGTCCTCTTTCCAACTTTTCTAAAACTTGGCTTCTGCAATTCGATTTTTACGAATCGTCGATTCTTTGCAGCCTCGCTTCCGACCTTCGATCTATTGCGGGTTGCGGATCTCACCTTCACACTTGTGTGTCTTCACTTCTCCTTTGTGGAAATTAACCACCACCGTTGATCTACTGAATTTTGCAGATTCTTGGAATATACCGTGACAGTCGAATTAATCCATGGAATGATTAATTCATGATGTAGAAATGACCCTAGGATGTTGGGGATTCTTCAATGTTTTGTTGAACCATCAAATTGTACACACACATACACACAAAGAGCTTAAAATCATATAATCTGGTTATTGAAGGAAGACATCAAATATATGAAAACACACAGAAATTTTAAAGCTCTGTTCTTCATTCAATGAACCAACACACTTACATACTCTCTATTATCCTTCCCTTATGCCTGCTTATGCATTAGATCAACTACATTTAAATCAATCTTCATCAACTTATCAGATCCGTATAACAAGATCTGAACCCCTAAGAAAGGAAATCTACAACTAACCTATCCTAGAGCAACCTCTTACAAGATTTGAGGACAATAGTGGAATATTGCCAATTATTACATTCAAAATAAATCCTAATAACTAACCTTTCCTTCTAGAATTTGATTACATGGAAATGCAAAAACAACATTGATTGCTGATTCAACAAACACAGGACTTTGTCTCAATGCTCCTACATCAGTGTCACTAGGCACATGATATGGGGAGAAATGGGCTAGAAAAACAATTTAGACCAAAGCATCACAATGATTATTAATAAAAAAAATGGCTCAAGTATAGTCTTCAATTTTTTATTTGGCACATGTGATAATGAGGTAATATCCCTCCGTCCTTCCAAACATTAGTGGTTTCTCATAACATTTTTCCTCGACACTCTCAATCAAAATACATATAAAAAATAAAATGTATTTACATCCTATTCTCTTTAAATCCTCACCTCATAGTCATAACTAAGGATTATTATGCATGCACATCCTCACCTCATAGTCATAACTAAGGATTATTATGCACCCATATCCTCACCTTATAATAACAATTAGGTCAAGGCACATCGACAACCATAAAATATCGAATGTGTCAAGATGCAAAAAGTAAGAGACAACTATAGGTAAATCTTATATTAAGTTTACCATGGAAGTCTTTAATTGACACTATCAACTGATATTTGACACGTTGGATTGTTATTATCTTCTCATCACTATTTACCAATGTGATTACAAGGCATTCTTGGAAGGTGAAGTCCATAATTTCACACATTCTTCCTCATTCTCAGTGCCTTTTGATAAGACAATAAGGAGGGTAATGTCCCGCACCAACATGGAAAACAGTTTCAACATAGAGGTAGATACATTAATTGTTTTTGTGACAGCTGATTTTACCACACATGGTTGATCATACATTTATGGCCTTCCCTGTCCCTCTGCAGACTCTTTGGACCCCATGGACCAATATTGTACCTTTGATGTTTCCAAGATCATCCCTAAAACACCTGTTATTTGTTGTACATGACTATAGTGAGAATTTCTCCTCACTACAGGGGTAAAAATGGCTCCCTTGTGCCTATAGGGCACAAGGGTAGGTTTCTACCCTTAGAAAATAGTAAAAAATAGAAGTAAAAATGACTGAACTAGAGATGCGAATTGAAACTAAACTAAGCTACACTTGAACAAGTAAATGGCAGCTGAAATAAACTATATCTGATCTAATAACATAAAGAAAGAAGAGATGGAGTATTGTTGAACCCCTCTGCACATGGTGGGTTAGGGTTCTGCCTCCAAAACCTACAAGAGAAACCTATACTACTATGGAAGCAACCTGCAAACAAATGTTAATGAAAAACCTGCAAATGGCAATATGAGTTAGAAAGCAAAATAAATAAATGAACATAAACAGAAATGAGATTATACCTCACTTAGGTGGAAATGGGCCACCATGCCCTAGCTCATGGGAGCACCTCTCTCTTGGTTGGAGGAGTAATGGCTTGGAAATGAAGGAGAGGGAGAGTGGGTGGTTTGAAAGCAAGAGGTCTCAAAGCATCCACGAGCAACATAACAATATGCAAGTGAGGAGTGTTTTGAGAGTGACCCCCCACCCTCATATACTTTTTACAAGGGGTTTTAGGGTTTTAAGCCCTTGGTCTAGGCTTTAGCCCCTTTTTTGGGCTTTTAGCCTCTTCCACCCTAACTTTAGCCTCTTTCAGGGTTTTAGCCCCTTTTTGAGGGCTTTAGCTCCCGAGGGTCTATTTTGGGCTCTTTTTTAGGTTTTTTAGCCCTTTTCTTCATCCTTGGGCTCTTTTGGAGGTGTGGGGGTCAAATGGAAGGTCATGGAAGGTCTTATGGAGTGAAATGAGTGTTGTGAGATGGTGTCCTTAGGTGGTGTAGGCCATTGGGAGCTGTGTGGGGGATTTTTGGGTTAACAACGACTTTTAATCCCTTTCTCATGTATATACGTGAATATTGACCTCAAACTCGTGTACATCGGGATGTGTGCATAAGTCCAAATATTTTCGGAGTTTTCCTTGATGTGTGTCCGAACCACTTGACTCTTAGACTTCCATATGCCTCGAGATCACTCGGATTTGACCCTCCATTACCCCTTTGGAGTGCTATATAAGGAACCCCTTGGATACATTGAAGAGGAAGAATTGAAGAGCAAGGAAATTATAGTCCATTGTTTCCGTAGCTTGCTTATACTTGAGTCTGCATCCCTTTGTCCCTTTGTTACAGAGAGAAATTACTATGAATTGGGGTACCACAACAGACAACTTGACTCCATAAATCAATCCTTTCCAATACACAATAGAAATTAAATGTCTAACACTAAAGGATCAGACCTCGTACCTTATTCCGGACGGTTGAAGTAGATCCTCGTTGAGCTTTCCAATCTTCAGCTTGAATTGATAGATTACTTCCTCAACAACAAGTAAACAATACAAGCATTCTATATATAATGGTGTTAGATCTATTCTAGCATATATAATCAATAATGTACAAGCATTTGACATAATCCCATGGATAAAATATTCATTCAAACACACATTATTGGACAGGAAAATATATTTCTATTAATATAAATCAGAGATTACAAGATACAACCTCTGACGGCATGTCTGCGAACCGGAGAAACTGAATCCCCCACTTGGGCCTCCACCACCTCAATCCTCCATCTCTCGATAGCAAGCTCACTAGCAAAAGGCAAGCTTGGGAAGAACACACTAGTGCTCCAAGGGACAAAGGGATGCAGACTCAAGCATAAGTTTCGGCAAAAATGGACTATAGTTTCTTTGCTCTGAATTCTCTCTTATGCCTTCAATGTACCAAGGGTTTCCTTATATAGCTTTTCAAAGGGGTAATGAAAGGTCGAATCCGAGCAATCTCAAGGCATAGGGAAGGCTAGGAGTCAAATGAGTCGGATCCATGTCAAGGAAAACTCCAAAAGGATTTGGATTATGCACACATCCCAATGTACATGGTTTTAGTGGTCAAACCCGCGTATATACGCGCTTATAGGCTTAAAAGTCGCGTGTATCATTTTTCATATGTTTTAGGGACGATCAAGGAAACATCAAAGGACAAAAAATGGTCCATGGGGTTTAAGGAGTCTGCAACGGGACAGGGGAAGGCCATACAAAGTGTGATTCACCTGGAGTGGTGAAATCAGCTATAACAGATGCCCCCTAATGTGTGAGGTCAGAGGGGTCATACGATGGCCGAAATACATTATAAGTCCATTCCAGAAGTGGAGTGATGAAGGATCCCAAATGGAAGACCAGCCACCCAATCAACATAGTACAATAATACAACTCTGCATATAACTGTAAATACATATAGCAGTCTCAGATACATAAGAGTACAATGGCCATGAATAGGCATGATACATGATATCACATATGTGGTCATAGCCCCATACAATATACATAGATCATAATCTCCATGATGAAGATATACACAGGACCATGATCTCCATAATGGCTGAAGATATAATATATCAAGATCTCCATAGTGTCTGAAGATATAACAGATCAAGATCTCCATAGTGGCTGAAGATATAATAGATCAAGATCTCCATAGTGGCTGGAAATATCTGACATATACTGGAATCAAGTCATGAGAGCTGAAATCTCATGAACACTGGCACGATCAAGGAGGTATCATATAAGAGATGCCATCAATCTGGAAAGTCTTCTACACAAACCGCTACGAGTACATGTCCTACTATGCGAATAGAGGTGTCGAGGTCGAACATAGTAGTCCATCGTCTGATTACCGATCATTAATGTATACCATTAACAGACGCGAGATCATCCACCAATAATGAAAATGGGCATCAAGGTACAAGAGTGCAAACTAACACGTGTGAATAAATGTGTTGAGGTCGAACACTTGAGAGGATCCATCGATCAGGGGACATTGATGTATTCCCAAGAATTGTCGATGGCGAAAGAACCTGCCACTGATGACTGCAAGTCTCAAGGCACTCAAAAGGACTCTAGATTCCAATCCCAGAATAAATGATCTGAAGTTGATGGGATGAAATCTGCTGGGAGGAGGGCATTAAGGTATCCCCCATCATCCAACACGAGGTACTCAGCAAAGCTGTATAATGTGGAAGGACTCGATCATAAGGTGCACGAACCAGTAACTGTACCGGGAATGGCCGACATGCAAAGTCAAGATAACTAAGGAATGGATGAATTAGGCTTCAACTTCCTCCGAACAAGAGCATAACGACGTATGGTGACTGAATGAAGGCAGCATAGACTCGATATACAAATGGGACATCTCTGCGACACAGGAGGCATCAACAGAGGCTCCATAGGGACTGAAAGCTTAACCAGTCGGTGGAGATAACCTCAGATAAACAAGTAAAGCTCCTAAAGTCAAACTATAACCCAACCAATGGATGTGATATACAGTGCTCTGTTCGAAGGCGACACGACTCGACAGCTGCCACAGATAACATCTTTCCTTGTCTGGATTTTTGGTTTTTTAATTTTTTTGGACTTTTTTAGTTATTTAAAAAGCTTGAAAAAAGAATAAAATAGCTTTATAGTTACAAACTAGGAGGAGACGAGTGTCATAAGGGA
This sequence comes from Pseudotsuga menziesii, assembly GCA_001517045.1. NCBI lineage: Eukaryota > Viridiplantae > Streptophyta > Pinopsida > Pinales > Pinaceae > Pseudotsuga > Pseudotsuga menziesii. The sequence goes on from LPNX010833864.1 coordinate 236,331, forward strand.
AAACAAACTAGTTCCAAGCAGTGGAACATACCTATGCTCAATGCAAGGATACATGTGCAGGATATCGACACTCAGGGGAAAATCCCCTCCCGGTAGAAAGGGAATCAAGCTGCAAAGGATATAAAAAATGGCTCTGCATGGCTAGACATGAGACAAGCTCGGGCTATATGGCTGAAACACAATGTCAGGGGAGCCGGCATAAAGCTCAATAAGGCAGGAAAAGCTCATGATAATGCATTAACAACTTGACATGAGGGAGTCCTGAGGGAAATAGGCCAGCAAAAGATCAAGAGGAGTATGAGGCTCTTGCGAAATGTCATGGCAGTACTATACAACGGACTCCCACACCCTAAAGGAGAAAATGTCAGCATGGGCACCAAATGAAAATAGGGTGCTAAGTAGAGTACCCATGTAAGGTAAAGCTCTACCACCCATATCATACCACTTCTAAAGCAACAAGAAGGTTCCGTGACATAATAGAGTGGGTTCGTACCTAAGGTCATGATGAGATGGTCATAAGGTTATGAAAAATGAAAACGGTGATGAAACCTAACCTATATGCTAGTTTAGACATGATACCTGAGATCGCCACGAACGGGTCAATCCAATGGCTGAAACGACACTGAAAAAGGACTTCTACATCACGAATTATGTCAAAAACGGTCCAAAATGGTTAGAAAATGTCGAAACTATAGGAAAGGGGGTAAAATTTTTCAAATATTTGAAAACTTTCTATAAATAGTAAAAAATTCAAAATATTATAAATCATTTGAAACTTTTACTCATTTGAGCTCTGATTTTCAACAATGAATTCCAGGAGATCCAGCCGGCGGAATTCACTACCGTTCCTTCCTGGTATTTACTCATGCTCTCCTCTTGCATTTTGATACAATTTTTATGAATTTTCATGGTCAAATAAGGTTTTTAGGCCAACCCAAGATGAGCGTTGCAGCCCACATGGAAATCAAGGTTTTTTTCGTGTATAGGGCTGGATATATGCGGAAAATGGCCTCAAACCTGCGTACATATGCGGCTGTTTTGAAAACAGCCGCGTATGAGGCCGCACATATGGTTTTTTCAATATACTAATGTGCAAATTTGCAATTTCTTGTGCAAGATGGTCCTAGAGTGGAGAGAGCATGAGCATGGTGAAGTAGAGGAAGTAGTACGGGCTCTATGGGCATGCAGACTCTACAAGTTTTGGTGTCTTGGTGGTTTGAGGGCCAAACCAAGACTGTTACAGATGCTGGTAGATTATTGGGATCCAGACTCGGAGTCCTTCCATATCAATGGGATGTCCCTCACCATAGAGGTGGAGGACATATACTTTATCACTGAGCTTTCTAGACGAGGGGAAGTGGTGAACCTTCATTCCCATGGTGAGCCAGGAGGTGGCCTGACTATCAACGAGTACATTGCAGTGTACTGTTATCCAGACACCGAGAACGTGGGGAGTCAAGTCCCTACCAATGCTATACAGGTGCTGGGCCTAAAGGCCATATTATTGACGCTGGGTAGGATAGCAGGCTTGGAATCACTCCACCAGGCCTCGCGGCCTCTGATGTTCTATGCAGTGGAGTGCATGAGACCCACGATCTACAACTGGAGTACTACACTACTGAGCAACATGAAACACCAGCTCAGTGAGTGTAAGGCAGGAAGGGTGCGGAACTTCGGGTTCAGCAGTATTTTGAGCACGTTTTTCTTCGAGCGTGTTCCAGGATTGAGCCCCAGAGTGGATGTTCCTCTTCACGGGGTTCGAGATCCAGCCCAACGGCATTGGGCAGATGCTATACGCAGACTGGGGGCTGGTAGGGTGGCCAACCCATATCCAGCTGACTTCTTTTCATGGTGGCGATGACAGATAGTTGCCATCAATGACTACCCCTATGCAGGGATAGATTTCTGGGGGGACCCGGACATGCTGTTACCACCAGGATCGACATATGGTGATATAGGTAACGAATCTCAACCCTCCCTTTTTAAAATTTTGAGTTATTTAATTTTTTTGTATTTTCTTGATTATACGGAATCAAAAAGACATATTTTTGGGTGATGATACATAGTGACATCTACCATTTGTGTGCAGATGTGGGACCACGGCGGCTAGAGGGCTTCCCTTTTCATAGATGGAGGGGAAGAGGAGATGACATCACGGGTGTGGATGCGGAGCGAACACTCCAGAGCATTCATACCAACTTTGTGAGATTGACACATAGAGTTCCCATGGCGCAAGTCGAGGACTTGCCTGAGGCCATGCAGCAGCAGGTGGTGGGTGTACCATGCGCATGGGTGCGTTTATTCCGACGGCTGGCTAGAGCCGTAGTGACCTTTTATGATCACAACCATCCTCCTCCTCCACAGGATTAGACACCTAGGAGTGTATACATTTTGTACGACTGTGAATTATATGATGGTGGCTTAAAAGCCCCAATTTTGTATCATGACACTATTTATTATCACATTTTTGATGTATATAAAAAGTTTTATGGTGATCGATTTATTTATTTACATGTGTAAAAATTGTGTTTGTGATTAATTTATTGTGAATGAAACAAATGCCAATCTAACACATAGTTAGCATATGAGTCAGCAACTTGATTATTATTTCTTGGAATGTGTATATATGTTATATTGTCAAATTGCCGTTCTAACAATGTCACACGCAAGAACCTTCTCAATAATGTCGGATCTCTAACATGGTACAAACCATTGAGCTGTGACACTACTAACTCTGAATCAAGACGTACCTCAAGAGATAGAACGCCATGTAAAATGGCATCCTGTAAAAGCTCAATAACGGTGCTGTATTCAACAACATTATTGGAAGATGGTCGTAGACATACACCTCCTGAAGACAGTACCTGACCCATAGGAGTATAAATCACCCAAGTAGCAGAGGCTGAGTGTTGAGTGTGATGGCTTGCACCATCCGTGAATCCTATGTAGGTGGAAGATTCCATTGACATCTGCCAAAAGAAATGGAAACTAATCACAAACCCGATCACGATAAGCAAAAGACCTAACTATGCAAATATATACAATAATATACAACAAGCAGCCTTGGCTAAAGATCATGCATAGTATTTTTTGAGATAGAGCCCATTTCTAGGCTCTGCCAAGGCTATTCCTTCATAATCCACTAACTCATATGTACCCTTCTCTAACACACGCTTGACCATGTAAGGACCACACCACATAGGATTAAATTTCCCTACCCCCAAGGGTTCTTTCGGTTGATCCCACAAAAGGACAAAGTCTCCTTCACTAAATTCCCTTGGACGGATAGACTTATCGTACTAGACCTTAACGCGACGTTTATTGACCTCGAGAGCCACCAAGGCATCCCGACGTTGCTCATCAAGTTGCTCAAGGTGAACCAAACGCTCCTCCAATGGGGAAGTGTCCGGTAAGAGTTCCACAGCTAGCTTCAATGAAGGAATTTCGCATTCAATCGACAATATCGACTCCACTCCATGTACAAACTGATATGGAGAAAAAATAGTGGAAGTCTTAACAGTGGTTCGATATGCCCACAAAGCAGGATATAACATAATGTGCCAATTATTCTTGCTCTGTGCGATGGTTCGTTGGAGAATGGATTTGAGTGATTTATTCACTGCCTCTACCTGTCCATTTGCTTGGGGGTAGTAAGAAGATGAATGCTCTTGCTTATACCCTAACTTGGATGCCAACTCTTCCATCATACAGTTCTGAAAGTGCGAGCCATGGTCAGTGACAAGCTCTTTTGAAATCCCGAACCGAGTAATAATTTGGTTGAACACAAAGTGAGCGGCTGTCTCACCGTCGGATTTTATTGTAGGCATAGCCTCAGCCCATTTCATGAAATAATCAACAACCACTATAATGTGATGGTGCCCCCCAGCCGACGCTGGGTTGCAATCCATAAAATCGAGCCCCCACTTAGTGAAGGGACCGGCGGTGATAATGGGATGTAACGGGGCAGGTTTCAAGCGCATATTACATGTGAACACCTGGCAACGGTGGCACCTCTTGACCGCATCAATACAATCCTTGAAGATCGACGGCCAGAAATAACCCGCTCTTAAAATATTTTAAGTTGTAGAAAGCCCAGATAAATGACCACCACACGCCCCTCCATGGCAATCATTCAGCACTACCTCAGCCTCTTCATGAGTTAAACAACATCGTAAAATGGAATCTACCCCACGACGGTACAAAGTATTGTCCACTATGAGGTAGTTCTTAGAGACGTGACGTAATCGTCGTTGTTCATCTCGCAAGAGGTGAGTAGGGGTCTTCAGTGTTTGTAAATATATTATGATATCCCCATACCATGGGTCTAATGTTGAGATTAAGAAGATGTGTTCATCGACAAACGTATCTTCACAAACCAACTCCTCGTCCTCGCTCGGGAAATCCGATATAAGCTCTGCAAAAATTAAAGACTTCTTCAATTTTTCCGAAACAAACTCAAGATCGAATTCTTGCAGAATGACAATCCATTTATTATACTTTCCCCCAATCATCCTTCGGGTGAAGACGAATTGAAATGGATTGACATGGGCCACAACCAAGGTCTGGCGAAGGAGAATATAATGTCTCAACCGCTGAACCGCATGTACGGTAGCTAAAGCAAGCTTCTCGACATGAGAATACCGAATCTCTGCGTCAATAAGGTTTCGGCTCAAATAATATATGACATGCTCTTGGAGCTCCTCATCCTCTTGAACGAAAACCATACCAATCGTCTCTAAGGACGTGGCCACATATAATAGAAAATCATGGCTATAATCCAGAGGACTAATCACCGGGGCCGATGCTAGGGCTCGCTTGAGTGCATCGAAGGACTCCTGGGCTCGCTCATCCCAATAAAAGGGGGTGTCCTTCTTCAAGAGATGCATGAAGCCTCTAGTCAAATTGGCAAAGTTGACAACAAATATTCGTAAGAAGTTTGCCATGCCTTGCAAACACTGAAGATGACGAATATTCTTCGGGGGAGACAACTGAAGTATTGCCTCAACCTTCAAAGGGTCAACTCGTATACCCTCTTTAGAAACGATGAATCCTAACAAACGCCCTGATTTCACACAAAATATGCACTTGTGAGGATTTAATCTAACTGAATAGTGCCAGCATATTTCGAATACCAATCTCAAGTGATAGGGATGACGCATTCTCATGTGAGAATGAGCAGCGAGGTCATCCAAAAATACCTCAATAATTGACTTGAGATTGTGGAAAATCAAGGTCATCGCCTGCTGAAATGTAACTTCGGCATTTTTAAGGCCGAAAGGCATTTTTCGATATGCAAACGTTCCCCAAGGACAAATAAATGCAGTCTTATGTTGGTCCTCAGGTTTAATTTGTATCTGATTATATCTAGAAAATCTGTCCATAAAGGAGAACACCTCGCTGCCCACACACTCATCCAAAATATGATCTATAAATGGTGTGGGGAAGTTGTCCTTAGGACAAGCACGATTCAAATCACGGAAATCAGTGCATATGCGGATCGCTCCCTGCTTCTTATCCACCAGAACGGGGTTTGAAACCCACTCCGTCAAGGGAATGGGATAGATGAAACCGGATTTCAATAGCTTCTCTATCTCTTCCTTAATCGCGGGTGCTTTCCTAGGATTCACCGCACGTAAACGTTGTCGAACAGGCTTAGCGTTGGGGTAAGTCTTAATCTCATGCTTGACAATACGAGGGTCAATACCTGGCATCGCGTCGTAAGACCAAGCAAAAATATCACAGAATTCCTTAAATAGCTCGATGTATTCCAGAATCTTAGCATGGGAACATTCTGCCCAAATATAGACATTCTCTATCGTGCCAAGATCGCGAGAGATGTTGATAGGAATTGTTGAAGATATATTCAGCATGTTTCCATTAGCCATCGGACCAGGAGAGCTTAATGGAACCACAGGACTACCAACTCTCTAACTAAGAACTGCCCTAAAATCCTCATGCTCCAAATGGTCAAGCTCTGGAAGAAATTACGATCTATGATGAAGTTCCTCCCATGGTGGCTCAACTCCCGACATAGCCTCAATAATCGCTTCATCCGAAGGGAAAACCATATCAAGGTAGTCGTGTGCGTGAGAAGATTGTACTGCCAATGCCAGAAGCACATAAGGGTCCTCCTCCTCCATCTACACAGAGGAAGGACTAGGCTCTGCAACACTCTTGAGATTGGCTTGATAAGCTATCGTAGCTGCAGGCAACGGTACGTTCGTCTCGACGGGCTCACTCGAAGTACTCGGTGTAGAAAGAATCCAAGGATCTTCCATATGAGTCGTGCAAAAAGACACCGATGTCGTAGATGTTGAAGCCTCATCGAAACTAGATACTATCATGAGGATTAGTGCAGGACAACTAAAGTTCCCATGAGGGATGGATACATGCCTACACCCACACTCCCATTTGCCGGCTGAGAGTGCTCAACGATTGGGATTGAAGCTCTCGAAGATACGGTAACAGATAGATTCTTGAATGTCATTTGATCAATCATTACAATCTTTCCGTTATGTGGAAAGCATACAACGTGGAACAAGGAAGAAGCAACGACTTGGATAATGTACATCTAGTTCTTACCCAGCAAGATATTGTAGTCAAGGGGCGCATCAACCACCTCGACCTCAATCTCAACGGTCTTCCCCCCCAAACGGACTTTAAGGGAAGGAAGGATGCCGTGCGGCCTAAAATATCTCCCATCGAACGTAGTTAACATAGTCGATGATTTAGACAGCTCAAGAGAACCTAGACCCTTCCAACAGGACAAAGACATCACAGAAGCAGCAACACCCTCGTCAATCACAATGCGCTTGATGGTCATATTAAGACATTCTATGTGAACCAAAAGAGACACATAGTAGAGAAAGTGAGGATGAAGTCCTGCGGTTTCAAATTTGATCACAGAGGAAGAATCATCATCGTTCACACCAAGGGTAGAAAGCAACGCCTTCCTTTGCGAAGGACAACTCTGAAGCACTTCCAATGCAGACATCGCACAAGGAGTGTGGCCCAAATCCTCGATAACTGAATAAATATGGGTGGCTCAGGCATTTGGATTATGCCCTGAACACTTAAGGACTCCCTTAGGAATGTGAGATTCAGCCTCAGGTTTATCCGTAGGTTTCTCAATGCGCAAAGGGGACCCTGGTGGATCAAGCTCTTTGCCTGGGCTGGGTTGTGACGAACCATGATCTTTCGCATGGGTCACAACTTTCATAGCACAGACCATGTTAATGCACCCATGACCACTACCCTTTGGAATATCATCATCACCAGACTGGTCATGGGACTTCGAGTTCATATTTTGATTATGTGGTAAAGGGTTAGTTAGCACAGCTGGGCCTTGTGCCAAGAATCTCGAAGCTTCCTCAATACAACGGCACAAGTAAGTGAGGTGATCGTCCTTACATAACTTGCAAGGGAACTTAACCTTACGTTTAGCTTTCTTGTCCCCCCCAGCATTTCGACTGTTCTTTTCATTATTTTTAGCATTCTCATTCTTAGTCCCACCCTTTCAATTATTTTTACCCTTTTTTCTATTCCGTCCGGGCTGCTGGTTACCCTTTTGGACCAATGATTGCACAGAGAGTACACTCGTCGTTTGGGCAGGTTGAGACGAAGTCGTAGCTTGTCCCAAAGCAGATTGGTTGATTGACAATTGACTAAATTGTTTGGCAACCGAATCCGTAGGTTTCTCACTTGCACAACCCACAATGCCATCGGCATGTGGTCCAGGTTTAAATTTGGGATCGAAACTGGAACGAGGAGCATTGGGAATAATCTCATATAACAAACTGGATTGAGCATAAATCAAGTCCAGTTCCTGTGCCCTACAAATCACTTGGTCCTCATTCTGCACTCCGGATCTTCTCTATATACGGCAATAACGACTTGAGGAACCATTCGAGGAGGAACTCCGGCGGTATAAAAGCTTTAATTAACCTCTTTTGTCTACGCCACTCTTGAATATGATCAGAATTATGTGTGGCTTTATCTTGCCGAAATGTCGATAAGAGTTCATTACCAACATCATAATGCATTGGTAGCTGGAAGTGATTAAGAAAATTCATCGCAAGGTCGTCGAACAAAGCGAAAGCTCCCCTAGGTAACTCTATATACCACTTCGCGGTAGGCCCTGCAAGGGTGCGTTGAAATAGTCTCAAACGGACTGAGTCCTGATGTAAGGAATTCGAAGAGCACCATAGGTGAAATGTAGTAACGTGTTCACTCGGATCCTCTCCCGGTTTTCCCTCGAACTTAGGTATGTCCGAAGGAAGTTTAGTAGGGACAGTTGGCCAAGCCGGGTCATGAGCCACAGGATCGTTCATCAATCTCGATAAGTCAGGAAGATTAAGCGTCGCAAGGAAAGGGAGCCTAGGATGATGAGGTCGATGGACCGCTCCCTAATTCATATAGGGCTGATTACCACCATGGCCTTGGCCATAGCGTCCTCCTCGTGTATGACCCGTATAGGTTGGCGTGGAAGCACCATAGTGCGGTGGACCTTGACTAGTAGGAGCTACAAAGCCGTAATTAGGAGAGTAAGTAGGTTGTTGATACCCACCTCCATAAGGTGAAGAACCTTGTCCATACTGCGTCCCATAATAGGGTCCATAAGTCATCGCATGCGATGCCCCATGAGACACTCCGTAGGTAGGAAGATACGCTCCAGAAGTAGGGATATACACCCCAGAAGAAGTAACATGACCTCTAGAAGTATGAACATAGCCTCCTGAAGCAACGGGCGGTATGTAAATCTGAGACACACTCGGTCTAGTAACCGCAGTATGGACCTGACTTGTAGCCATATACCGGCTCGAAGGACCATGTGAATAAGGTAGAGGATGTACATTTGAAGAACTAGGGATCGAGGACGAAGGAATCTGAGAAATAATGTACGTGCTACCGCCTATCGTCACTCATCTCGGATCTAGTATCCTAATCAGATCGCTAACCTTAGACCTAGGAGGGATATATGATGTAACTTCCACCACTGGGACAGAAGGTGCAATGTGACTAGTGCTCCCAAACCTCTCCGCATGGTAAGGAATGAGAGTGCCCCCAGGCATAGTGTTAGGCTCGAATTCGGATTCGACATGAAATGCCAAATCATGTGTAGGGAAACCAGACATAGCATAACTACCGTAGCTAGTGCTGGCAGGTTCAAAATGAGTCTCGGCGTCCTCTGGCATTCCAAACTAGTAACACGTCAATGGGGAATCAACCCTAGAGTGAGTAGGTCTGTCGTGCATGGTTCCTATCTCAGAAATCACAGGACCTAACTCAACCAAATTGGGTGAAGGATCGTACGTAGGAGTAAACTCCCCACCGTCTACACGAATGGGAGGAGGTGGTTTAGGAATATCCTCTAAATGGTCTCCCATGGTGTTTGACTCAATGTGTGAAATAGTCCGCCTAGACTTTCTAGGTCTCTCTCCCAAAGGAGGAGGAGATGTAGAAGGCAGAAGTCCTGCTAAACGATGAGAACGACGAGGAACCGCACCCGAATCCACAATGACTCAAAAAATAGAAAAGACTCTCTATTTATGTAAACCCTAGGCCAACTATCATGCATAGAGCAATCACTAATAAAATCTAAAGCCAAATGTAGGCAAACAAGGGCTGGATAAATGAGCTCCCGAATGAAGTAGGTATGTCTCGCCTAAGAGAGGCTTGAGACTCCCATACACAATAAGCGGAGGTACGTAACCAATTATTGTGGCCCTCAACTTCAACGCGTAAAGCGACTGTGCTGTCTGACCCCAACCTGGCCGGGACACCCGCAGAATAACCCCTGCAAAGTACCCCCTCGATATCCTAGGTAAGGCCACTAAGGTCACCTCAATATAATCAATGCTCAGGCGGACAGTCGCAGGCGGGATTGACCGTATGGGCAGGGTAGCAAAGCTCAAAACTCTCGAAAGAGCCCCCAGATACGAATGCAATCCTGGAAATATCTCTGGTGCTACTCAGTTATGACCAGGGTTCATCCCAATCAATAACCGCTCACACTGCCTCGTGCTTAACTCCCTTTTGAGAGGAGGATCCTGAGAAACACTGGTTATACCAAGGATTTCACACACTCACTTGGATAGACACATACATGTTGTTGTTTAGTGATCTTGGAGAATTAACTTACAATGAACTATTCCAAGATCTTAAAACCTAAGCTGGTGCACCCTAGAAAATAAAAGAGTGTAATTCATTTTATTTTAGCATTGATTTTAATTGGCTTTATTACTCAAAAAATGGATATGACCGTGCAACTAATGGTGTTATGACGCAACATGAAGTAAAATGCACACCTAACAATTAATGCAAATGCATTGTGTCCATGAAACATGGTATGCTACTATGTGAAATGCACAATTCTCTTCAAATGATGAATGCAAATTTTTCCTATATGAAGTCCTAACTAGTACTCCAAAGCAAATCTAGAGCAAGTACAATGCAAAGATGCAAAATGTAATGCATGATGATAAGCAAATGTTTTTGAATTTTTTGAAATAAAAGAGATGCAAAAAAGCAAAAGAATGATTCTACGACCCCTAGACTCTGCAAGGAAACACAAATAGCACTCAAGCAAATAACTAAGGTAAAAGAACTCTAATGCACTAGTCTCAAACAAAAAATCGAAAATGCCATGACAAGAACCTTCTTAAAAAAAAAATTAGCCTAAAAAAAAACGTTTCTGGTCAGAAACAGAGGTCTAAACAGACTCGGGCAGTGCCAAAGGAGACTTAGAAAATATCAGAATTGACCCAACAACCAATTATCTTCCACAAAAAGGAAAAATCAAGGGCATACGTGACTGTTCGCAGTAAACCCACGTGTATATGCGGAAATCGCAGAGGAACCTGCGTGTATACGCGACTGTGAGTTCAAAACTCGCGTACAGGAAGAAAGGTGCATAAACTCAAGACAAACAGACAGGTTGAGACAAACTTCACACCAATCAGACCCTACCAGGCATACATGCCCCCAGACCCGACACAGAAATAAGAGAGAAATAGCAATTCAAATTCATTGAATGCCGATAAAACAACCCCTAAAGGACAACTACTAGGAACTCCCCAGCGGAGTCACCAATTCTGTTACGGTGAGAAATTCCTATGGCTTGGGGTACCACAATAGATAGCTTAACTCCAGAAATCAATCCTTTCCAATACGCAATAGAAATTAAATGTCTAACACGAAAGGATCAGACCTAGTACCTTATTCCGAATGGTTGAAGTATATCCTTGTCGAGCTTTCCAATCTTCAGCTTGAATTGATAGATTACTTCCTCAACAACAAGTAAACAATACAAGCATTCTATATATCATGGTGTTAGATCTATTCTAGCATATATAATCAATAATGTACAAGCATTTGACATAATCCCATGGATAAAATATTCATTCAAACACACATTATTGTACAGGAAAATATATTTCTATTAATATAAACAAGAGATTACAAGATACAACCTCTGACGGCACGTCTGCGAACCAGAGAAACTGAATCCCCCACTTGGGCCTCCACCACCTCAATCCTCCATCTCTCGATAGCAAGCTCACTAGCAAAAGGAAAGCTTGGGAAGAACACACTAGTGCTCCAAGGGACAAAGGGATGCAGACTCAAGCATAAGTTTCGGCAACAATGGACAATAGTTTCTTTGCTCTCAATTCTCTCTTATGCCTTCAATGTACCAAGGGGTTCCTTATATAGCTTTTCAAAGGGGTAATGAAAGGTCGAATTCAAGCAATCTCAAGGCATAGGGAAGGCTAGGAGTCAAATGAGTCGAATCCATGTCAAGGAAAAATCCAAAAGGATTTGGATTATGCACACATCTCGATGTACGCAGTTTTAGTGGTCAAACCCGTGTATATACGTGCTTATAGGTTTAAAAGTAGCGTGTATCATTTTTCATATGTTTTTAGGGATGATCAAGGAAACATCAAAGGACAAAAAATGGTCCATGGGGTCTAAGGAGTCTACAGCGGGACAGGGGAAGGCCATACAAAGTGTGATTCACCTGGAGTGGTGAAATCAGCTATAACACCCTTTGGAGCACTTTGTATTCTTCCCAATCTTGCCTTTGCTTGTGAGCTTGCTATAGAGATATGGAGGATTGAGATGGTGGAGGCCCTGGTGGAGGACTCATTTTCTCTGGTTTGGAGATGTGTCGACACAGGTTGTCACTTGTGTAATCTCTGATTTGATTCATAGAAATATCTTTTCCTGTCCATTTAATGTGCAATTGAATGAATATTGAATCCATGGATATGTTTAATTGTTTATACATTGATGAATATATATGCTAGAATACATCTAACACCATATTATATAGCATGCTTTCCTTGTTTACTGTTGTTCAGACTGAATTGCTAAAGCAAGTGGGATTGGAAAAAGCTCAACGGGGATCTACTTCAACCGTCCGGAATAAGGTACGACCCATGATCCCTTAGTGTTAGATATTTGGTTCCTCTTGCACATGGGAAAGGATTGATTTCTATGGTTTATCTGTCTGTTGTGGTACACCCCAAGCCATAGGAAATTTCTCTTTGTAGCAGAATTGGTGATCGTACTGGGGACGTTCCTTATTTTTCTTTGGGGTTTGGGGGCACAATGTGCTTGATATTATTGACTTTCTCTCTGTTTCTCCCCGTTTCTGTGTCACATTTTATAGTATGTTCATCCATTGACACTCCCCTATATTGGTTTGACCCTTGGCCTGCTTTTTACCGCTGTCTTCTTTGTATTCATAGGTTTTTGGCCAAAAGTCACGTACACGCAGATTTTTGGCCAAAAGTCGTGTATACATGTAGGTTTTTGGCCAAAATCCACGTATACATGTAGCTTTTTTGCCAAAAGTCATGTACATACACAGCTGTTCTTTAAACAGTCGCGTACATCCTCCATTTTGGTTGAGTTTGATGTTGTGGGAAGTTGTTGGGTGGGTTGTGAGTGTGGTTGGGTCTTCCTGGGTTCTGATGTTGTTTGTTGGATGCTTCTTTTGTGACCAAAGACCACTTTTTCATTGATTTTTGTTTGAAAGTAGTTTTAGTCATTTATCCTTTTTGTTTTTCCATTAGTGCATTTCTCTTTTTGTCTTGGTGTTTTGCTGGGCTTGTGTTTTATGCTGGCCATAGAGACCGAGAGTTTTAGATGAATTTTATTTGCATTTTTCATTCTTTTATATTGAAAATACAAAATAGTTGCACTCTTACTTGCATCTTACATATGGATTTAAGAAGGTACTTGCATTGGATTGCTTGGATGAGAGTTGTGTTTAGGTTTTCATATAGGAATGATTGCACTTACATTTGAAGGAAAAATATTGCACTTCACGTAGTAGCATACTCTGTTTTTCATTCTACACTTCACATTTGCATTGCTTGTTAGGTGTGAATTTTACTTCTTGTTGTGTCATAACTTCATAAGTTGCACAACCATTACCCTTTGAGTAATTACAACCAATTAAAATCAATGCATAATAAAATGAATTACACTCTTTTCTTTTCTAGGGCGCATCAACAAGATTAGGTTTTAGGGTCTTGGAATAGTTCATTGTAAGTTAATTCTCCAATAACACTAAACAAAATAATTAGGTGTCTGTCCAAGTGAGAGAGTGAAACCCTTGGTATAATTAGTGTTTCTTAGGATGCTCCTCTTACACGGGAGTTAAGCACGAGGCAGTGCAAGCAATTGTGATTGGGATGACCCCTAGTCACTTTCTGTGAGCACTAGAGATATTTCTAGGATTGTATTCGTATCTGGGGTCTCTTTCGAGAGTTTTGGGCTTTGCTACCCTGCCCATACGATCGATCCCGCCTACAACTGTCTGCCTGAGCATTGGTTATATTGGGGTGACCTTAGTTTCCTTACCTAGGTATCACAGAGGGTACTTGCAGAGGTTATTCTGTAGGTGTCTTGGCTAGGTGGAGGTCGGACAACACAGTTGCTTTATGCGTTGAAGTTAAGGGCCACTATAATTGGTTACATACCTCCGCTTGTAGTGTATGGGAGTTTCGAGCCTCTCCTAGGTGAGACATACTTGCTGCATTTAGGAGCTCACATATCCTCCCTTTGGTTTGTTTGTATTTTGGCTACATATTTTCTTAGGAGTGTCCTCTTTGTGCATTAGTTGGCCTTTGGGATCACAGTTTCTTGAGTATATTTATGCTCTCTTGAGTTTGGGTCCTTTTATTTTCGGCATGCCTGGTATCCTATCACCTGTCCTTGGTCCTAGTACGAACCCTGGTGTCAAACTTGGGGGCATCACAGCCCCTTACCATGCTCATAGATTTGGGAGTGGTCACATTCCACCCTCTACTCCATTTATGGAGGATGTTGACTCTCTTCTCTTGGTCTTTACACTGGTGGTCACCTTCACGGGGGTGGTAGTGGATGCGTAAATGTTGGGTCTACACCTTATTTTCCTTTTTATGTCCCATCGTTCACTACATTGTTTCCTTTGGGTGTAGTTTTCATGCTCATTCCTCCCTATATCCTATAGTTTGGATTCTTTATTGACTATTTTGGGTTCTTTTGGACTAATATGGTTGTCACGTAGGATCCAGTTTTTGTACACTGTCTCTGAGGTTTCGACCCATTCGTTCCTATCACAGGTATTATGTCTGAACTGGCATATAGGTTAGGATTTCATATCTGCCTGCATTTTGCATGACCTTGTGACCGTTTCATTTTAACCTTAGGTACGAACCCATTCCATGGTATCACAGAACATTCATGCTGTTGTTAGAAGTGGTACTATGTGAATGGTAGATCTTTCCTATACATGGGTGTCCTAGTTAGCTCCCTTTTGCATTTGGTACCCATGCTGTGAGTCCTCTCTTAGGTATGGGAGTCCCTTTTAGTCTCGCCATGTTCTTGAGCAAGATCTTCATACTCCTCTTGAACTTTATGCTGGCAACTCCCCCGAGACTCCCTTGTATATGTCAAGTTGTAATTGCATTATCATGAGTTTTTCCTACCTTATTGAGCCTTATGCCAACTTCCCTGACTTTGATTATCATCCATATGGCCCGATATTGTCTCATGTCTAGCCAATTAGAGCCTTTTTACATATCTTTTGTAGCTTGATACCCCATTTTTTACCAGGAGGGGACCTTCCCCCGAGTGTCGTTATCCTTCACATGTTTCCTTGCATTGAGCATAGGTATGTTCTACTAGTTGGAACTAGCTTGTTTGACCCCTGACACTCGTCTCCTCTTAGATTTGTAACTATAAAGCACTTTTATTCTTTTTCAAGCTTTTCAAAATATCTGAAAAAGTCCAAAAAAATAAAAAAACCAAAAAGTTGGACAGGAAAAGATGTTATCTTTAGAAGCAGTTGAGTCGTGTCGCCTTCAAACAAAGCACTGTATATGACATCCCTTGGTTGGGTTAATAGTTTGACTTTAGGAGTTGTACTCGTTTCTCTGAGTTTATCTCCACCTACTGATTAAGCTTCCAGTACCTATGGAGCCTCTGTTGATGCCTCCAGTGTTGCAGAGATGTCTTAGTTTTTCATATCGAGTCTATGCTACCTACATTCAGTCACCATCCACCTTTATGATCTTGTTTGAAGGAAGTTGGAGCCTGAGTCAGCCATTCCTCAGTTGTCTTGAATTTGCATGTCGACCATTGTCGATACTATTACTAGTTCTTGCACATCTTGTTAGAGTCCTTCCACATTATATAGCATTTCTTAGTACCTCATGTTGGTTGATGGGGGATTCCTTAATGCCCTCCTTCTAGTAGATTGCATCCCATTGACTTCAGATCATTTATTCTGGGATAGGAGTCTAGAGTCATTTGAGTGCCTTGAGACTTACAGTCATCATTGGTAGGTTCTCTCGCCATCGACAGTTTTTGGGAATACATCAATGTCCCCTGATTGTTGTATTCTTTCAAGTGTTCAACCTCAACAAATCTATTCGCACTTGTTAGATTGCACTCTAGTACCTTGGTTCCCATTTTCATTATCGGTGGGTGATCTCGCGTCTGTTAACGGTATACATCAATGACCGGTAATCAGACGATGGACTACTATGTTTGACCTCGACACCTCTATTCACATAGTAGGATATGTACTTGTAGCGGTTTGTGTAGAAGACTTTCCAAATTGGTGGCATTCCACTTATGCTACCTTCTTGAGTGTGCCAATGTTCATGATATTTCGGCTCTCGCGACTTGATTCCAGTGTATGTTAGATATATTCAGCCATTATGGAGATCTTGATCCATTGTATATCTTCAAATTCTATGGAGATCTTGATCCTTTGTATATCTTCATCATGGAGATTCTGATCTATTATATATTGTACATGGCGTTGACCACACATATCACATTTTGTATGCCTATTCATGGCCATTGTACTCTTATGTATCCAGGACTGCTAGATGTATTTGCAGTCATATGCAGCGATTAGTTATTGTACTATACTGATGGATGGCTAGTTCTTCCACCTGGTTCTTCATCACTCCACTTCTAGGATAGATTTATAATGTATTTTGACCATCATGTTACCCCTCTAACCTCACACATTAGGGGGCATATGTTATAGCTGATTTTACCACACATGGTTGATCATACATTTATGGCCTTCCCTGTCCCTCTGTAGACTCTTTGGACCCCATGGATAGATACTGTACCTTTGATGTTTCCAAGATCATCCCTAAAAACACTTGATATTTGATGTACGTAACTTTTAATCCCTTTCTTGCGTATATACACGGATATTGACCTCAAACCCATGTACATCGAGATGTGTGCATAAGTCCAAATATTTTTGGAGTTTTCCTTGATGTGTGTCCGAACCACTTGACTCCTGGCCTTCCATATGCCTTGAGATCGCTCGGATTTGACCCTCCATTACCGCTTTGGAGTGCTATATAAGTAACCCCTAGGATACATTGAAGAGGAGGAATTGAAGAGCAAGGAAATTATAGTCCATTGTTGTCGTAGCTTTCTTATACTTGAGTCTGCATCCCTTTGTCCCTTTGGAGCACTTTGTGTTCTTCCCAAGATTGCCTTTACTTGTGAGATTTCTATTGAGAGATGGAGGATTGAGGTGGTGGAGGCCTAGGTGGAGGACTCAGTTTCTATGGTTCGCATACGTGCCGACAGAGGTTGTCACTCGTGTAATCTCTGATTTGATTAATAGAAATATATTTTCCTGTCCATTTAATGTGCAATTGAATGAATATTGAATCCATGGATATGTTTAATTGTTTATACATTGATGAATATATATGTTAGAGTAGATCTAACACCATATTATATAGCATGCTTGCCTTGTTTACTGTTGTTGAGACTGAATTCCTAAAGCAAGCGGGATTGGAAAAAGCTCAGCGGGGATCTACTTCAACCATCCGGAATAAGGTACGACCCATGATCCCTTAGTGTTAGATATTTGGTTTCTATTGCATATGGGAAAGGATTGATTTCTGCAGTTTATCTGTCTGTTGTGATACACCCCAAGCCATAGGAAGTTTCTCTTCGTAACAGTTTTCATTAAATAACTTAAATTTCCTACCCGTGATTACCGATTCGCTGAATCATGGATTGGTACAAAATACAACAAATTTTAGATCTTTGAGCTCTTAATTACTCACATGTATAACTTTCTCAAATATAACTGTTACGGAGAGAAATTCCTATGGCTTGGGGTACCACAACAGACAGCTTGACTCCAGAAATCAATCCTTTCCAATATGCAATAGAAATTAAATATCTAACACTAAAGGATCAGACCTCGTACCTCATTCCGTACGGTTGAAGTAGATCCCCGTTGAGCTTTCCAACTTCAGCTTGAATTGATAAATTACTTCCTCAACAACAAGTAAACAATAAAAGCATACTACATATATTGGTGTTAGATCTATTCTAGCATATATAATCAACAATGTATAAGCATTTGAAAACATCCATGGATACAATATTCATTCAAACATACATTATTGGACAGGAAAATATATTTCTATTAATATAAAATCAGAGATTACAATGGATACAACCTCTGGTGACACGTCTGTGAATTGGAGAAACTGAAATCCCCCACTTGGGCCTACACCACCTCAATCCTCCATCTCTCGATAGCAAGCTCACAAGCAAAAGGCAAGCTTGGGAAGAACACCAAAGTGCTCCAAGGGACAAAGGGATGTAGACTCAAGCATAAGTTTCGACAACAATGGACTATAGTTTCTTTGCTCTCAATTCTCTCATATGCCTTCAATGTACCATAGAGTTCCTTATATAGCTTTTCAAAGGGGTAATGAAAGGTCGAATCTAAGGGATCTCAAGGCATAAGGAAGGCCAAGAGTCAAGTGAGTAGGATCCATGTCAAGAAAAACTCCAAAAGGATTTGGATTATGCACACATATCGATGTACACAGTTTTAGGGGTCAAACACGCGTATATACGTGATTAAGTGTCTAAAAGTCACGTATAGCAATTTTCACATGTTTTTAGGGATGGTCAAGGAAACATCAAAGGACAAAAAATGGTCCAAGGGGTCTAAGGAGTCTGTAGAGGGACAGGGGAAGGCCATACAAAGTGTGATTCACCTGGAGTGGTGAAATCAACTATAACAGATGCCCCCTAATGTGTGAGCTCAACTGGGTAAAAATTTCAAATGTTTTATAATATTTTGAATTGTTTAATATTTATAGAAATTTTTCAAATTTTTGAAATGTTTTGGCCCCTTTCCTATAGTTTCGACAATTTCTAATCATTTTGGACCGTTTTTTACCTAATTCATGATGTAGGAGGCATTTTTCAGTGTCGTTTCAGCCGTTGGATTGACCCGTTCATACCGATCTCAGGTATCATGTCTAAACTGGCATATAGGTTAGGTTTCATCACCATTTGCATTTTGCTTGACCTTATGACCATTTCATCATAACCTTAGGTACGAACCCACTCTATTATGTCACGGACCCTTCTTGCTGTTTTAGAAGTGGCATGGTATGAGTGGTAGAGCTTGGCCTTACATGGGTACCCTAGTTAGCGCCTTATTTTCATTTGGTGCCCATGCTGACGTTTTGTCCTTTAGGGTGTGGGAGTCCGTTGTATAGTATTTCCATGACATTTCACAAGAGCCTCATACTCCTCTTGATCTTTTGCTAGCCTAATCCCTCAGGCTCCCTTCTGTCAAGTTGTAATTGCATTATCATGAGCTTTGCCTTCCTTATTGAGCTTTATGCCGACTTCCCTGACATTGTGCTTCAGCCATATAGCTCGAGATTGTCTCATGTCTAGCCATGCAGAGCCATTTTATATATCCTTTGCAGCTTGATTCCCTTTTTACCAAGAGGGGATTTTCCCTCGAGTGTCGATATCCTACACATGTATCCTTGCATTGAGCATAGGTATGTTCCACTGCTTGGAACTAGTTTGTTTTCCCCTATGACACTCGTCTCCTCCTAGTCTGTAACTATAAAGCAATTTTATTCTTTTTCAAGCTTTTTAAATATTTGAAAAAGTCCAAAAAAAATCAAAAAACCAAAAAGACAGACAAGGAAATATGTTATCTTTGGCATCTGTCGAGTCGTGTCACCTTCGAACAGAGCACTGTATATCACATCCATTGGTTGGGTTTATAGTTTGACTTTAGGAGCTGTACTCGTTTATCTGAGTTTATCTCCACTGACTGGTTAAGCTTCCAGTCCCTATGGAGCCTCTGTCGATGCCTCCTGTGTTGCAGAGATGTCCCAGTTTGTATATCGAGTCTATGCTGCATTTATTCAGTCACCATTTTCCGTTATGTTATTGTTCAAAGGAAGTTGAAACCTGAGTCGAACATTCCTCAGTTATCTTGACTTTGCATGCCCGCCATTCCCGGTACAGTTATTGGTTCGTGCACCTTATGATCGAGTCCTTCCACATTATACAACTTTGCTGAGTACCTCGTGTTGGATGATGGGGGATGCCTTAATGCCCTCCTTCCAGTGGATTTCATCCCATCGACTTCAGATCATTTATTCTGGGATTGGAATCTGGAGTCATTTTGAGTGCCTTGAGACTTGCAGTCATCAGTGGTAGGTTCTCTCGCCATCGACAGTCTTTGGGAATACATCAATGTCCCCTAATCGATGGATCCTCTCAAGTGTTAGACCTCAACACATTTATTCACACTTGTTAGTTTGCACTCTAGTACCTTGATTCCCATTTTCATTATCGATAGGTGATCTTGTGTCTGTTAACGGTATACATCAATGACCGGTAATCAGACGATGGACTACTATGTTTGACCTTGATACCTCTATTCACATAGTAGGACATGTACTCATAGCAGTTTGTGTAGAAGACCTTCTAGATTGGTGGCATCTCTTATATGCTACCTCCTTGATCGTGCCAGTGTTCATGAGATTTCAACTCTTGTGACTTGATTCCAGTATATGTCAGACATTTCCAGTGGTTATGGAGATCTTAATCCTTTGTATATCTTCATCATGGAGATTCAGATCTATGAATATTGTACGTGGCGATGACCACTTATGTGATATCTTGTATCATGCCTATTCAAGGCCATTGTACTCTTATGTATCTAGGACTACTATATGTATTTACAGTTATGTACAGAGTTGTATCATTGTACTATGCTGATTGGGTGGCTGGACTTCCATTTGGGATTCTTCATCACTCCACTTCTAGGATGGACTTATAATGTATTTCGGCCATTGTATGACCCCTCTGACCTCACACATTAGGGGGCATCTGTTATAGCTGATTTCACCACTCCAGGTGAATCACACTTTGTATGGCTTTCCCCTATCCCTCTGCAGACTCCTTAGACCCCTTGGACCAGTTTTTGTCCTTTGATGTTTCCTTGACCATCCCTAAAAACATGTGAAAAATGATACACACGACTTTTAAACCCCTAATCGCGTGTATACGCAGGTTTTACCCCTTAAACCGTGTACATCAAGATGTGTGCATAATCCAAATCCTTTTGGAGTTTTCCTTGACATGGATTCGACTCACTTGACTCCTGCCCTTCCCTATGCCTTGAGATCGCTCGGATTCGAACTTTCATTACCCCTTTGAAAATCTATATAAGGAACTCTATGGTACATTGAAGGCATATGAGAGAATTGAGAGCAAAGAAACTATAGTCCATTGTTGTCAGAACTTATGCTTGAGTCTGCATCCCTTTGTCCCTTGGAGCACTTTTGTGTTCTTCCCAAGCTTGCCTTTTTCTTGTGAGCTTATTATTGAGAGATGGAGGATTGAGGTGGTGGAGGCTGAAGTGGGGGATTCAGTTTCTCCGATTCCCGAATGTGCCGCCAGAGGTTGTATCCATTGCAATCTCTGATTTTATATTAACAGAAATATCTTTTCCTGTCTAATAATGTGTGTTTGAATGAATATTGTATCCATGGATGTTTTCAAATGCTTATACATTGTTGATTATATATGCTAGAATAGATCTAACACCAATATATGTAGTATGCTTGTATTGTTTACTTGTTGTTGAGGAAGTAATTTATCAATTCAAGCTGAAGTTGGAAAGCTCAACAGGGATCTACTTCAACCGTCCGGAATAAGGTACGAGGTCTGATTCTTTAGTGTTAGATATTTAATTTCTATTGCATATTGGAAAGGATTGATTTCTGGAGTCAAGTTGTCTATTGTGGTACCCCAAGCCAAAGGAATTTCTCTCCGAAACAGAATTGGCGACTCCACTAGTAAGAGGAGGATCCTGAGAACCAATAATTATACCAAGGAGGATCTTGAGAACCACTAATTATACCAAGGAATTTCACACTCTCACCTGGACAGACACATACATGTTGTTGTTTAGTGGTCTTGGATAATTTACTTACAATGAAATATTCCAAGACCCTAAAACCTAGTCTTGTTGGTGAACCCTATCAAATAAAATAGTGTAGTTCATTTTAATTAAGCGTTGATTTTAATTGGCTTTAATTACTCAAAGGGAAATGGCTGTGCAACTAATGACATTATGACTCAGCAGTGAAATAAATATGCACACCATAATAAACAATGCTAAGTGCAATCTTTGTCAAATGAAAAATAGGGTATGCCACTACATGAGATGCATAAATATATATTCCTTTCCGAATGCCAATGCAATCCTTCCTATATGAAAGCCTAAACACAACTCTCATCCAAGCAATCCAATGCAAGTACCTCCTCAAATCCATATCTAAGATGCAACTAAGAGTGAAACTACTTTGTACTTTTCAATATAAAAGAATAAAAAATGCAATAAAAGTCATCTAAAACTCTCAGTCTCTGTAGCAAGTATAAAAGACAAGCCCAGCAAGACACGGAGACAAAAAAGAGTAATGCACTAATGGAAAAACATAAAGGATAAATGACTAAAACTACTTTCAAAGAAAAATCAATGAAAAAGCGGTCTCTGGTCACGAAAGAAGCATCCAACAGACAACATCAGACCCGAGGAAGACCCAACCACACTCAGAACCCACCCAACAACTTCCCACAACATCAAACTCACCAAAAGGGAGGATGTATGTGACTGTTTAAAGAACAACTGCATATATACGTGACTTTTGGCCAAAAACCTGCGTGTATACGTGGATTTTGGCCAAAAACCTGCGTGTATACGTGACTTTTGGCAAAAAATCAGCGTATGTATGCGACTTTTGGCCCAAAACCTGCGTATACAGAGAAGGCAGTGGTAAAAAGAAGGCCAAGGGTAAAACCAATAAAGGGGAGTGTCAATGGATGAACATAGTATAAAATGCAACACAGAAACAAGGAGAAACAAAGAACAAGTCAATAATATCAAGCCCATTGTGCCTGCAAAACCCAAATAAAAACAAGGAACGTCCCCAGCGGAGTCGCCAATTCTGTAAGAGGAGAGAAATTCCTATGGCTTGGGGTACCACAACAGACAGCTTGACTCCAGAAATCAATCCTTTCCAATATGCAATAGAAATTAAATATCTAAAACTAAAGGATCAGACCTCATACCTTATTCCGGACGGTTGAAGTAGATCCCCGTTGAGCTTTCCAACTTCAGCTTGAATTGATAAATTACTTCCTCAACAACAAGTAAACAATACAAGCATACTAGATATATTGGTGTTAGATCTATTATAGCATATATAATCAACAATGTATAAGCATTTGAAAACATCCATGGATAAAATATTCATTCAAACATACATTATTGGACAGGAAAAGATATTTCTTTTAATATAAAATCAGAGATTACAATGGATACAACCTCTGGCGGCACGTCTGTGAATCAGAGAAACTGAATCCCCCACTTGGGCCTCCACCACCTCAATCCTCCATCTCTCGATAGCAAGCTCACAAGTAAAAGGCAAGCTTGGGAAGAACACAAAAGTGCTCCAAGGGACAAAGGGATGCAGACTCAAGCATAAGTTTCGGCAACAATGGACTATAGTTTCTTTGCTCTCAATTCTCTCATATGCCTTGAATGTACCGTAGAGTTCCTTATATAGCTTTTCAAAGGGGTAATGAAAGGTCGAATCCGAGCGATCTCAAGGCATAGGGAAGGCCAGGAGTCAAGTGAGTCGGATCCATGTCAAGGAAAACTCCAAAAGGATTTGGATTATGCACACATCCCGATGTACGCGGTTTTAGGGGTCAAACCGATGTATATACGCGACTAAGTGTTTAAAGGTCATGTATAGAAATTTTCACATGTTTTTAGGGATGGTCAAGGAAACATCAAAGGACAAAAAATGGTACAAGGGGTCTAAGGAGTCTGCAGAGGGACAAGGGAAGGCCATACAAAGTGTGATTCACCTGGAGTGGTGAAATCAGCTATAACACTAACCATTAACAAACTTCTTTTGGTGCTTTGATTCAATTTAAAAGGAATATTATTGAGACTCAAACATGCACTGAGTTGCAAGCCTCTAGTTGACTTAGGCTTGATTCCATTTCCCCTCCATCCCATTTCTATATGTTGTTGAGACAAGTGTTGGATAACAAAATTTGATGCCCTGACCCCAGTGATGCTAGCATTGCTAACTTACTTGGTATGTACGATTTTTTTAAATGTTTTCTATGTTGTGTATTTCTTTTTCTTAGGCACCTAATGGCACCTAATGCCCATCATTCTCACATATCTTAGGCTTGGATGGATGCCCTCTCTCTGGTTTGAATTAAGTTTTTTGTTGGTTTTATATGTATTTTTTGGTTGTAGGTTTATTATAACCTTGTTTTTCTTAGTGTCTTCCTTTTGTACATGTTAACAATAAGTAATTCTCTCATGGTTCTATTTGTTTTAAGACTATATCTAGTTACGACGTCCTACACTTTGCATAAGATCATGCATATGACACAATATGGTTATTGCATAGTCTGAGTAGTTTTTCTGTATAATGAAGTGTGCTCCAACTTGAAAAAATACAATAGAATAGTTTTTAAGTTATTGGACTATAAAATTAATGTTACATATATGTCAAATTAATGTGTTCAAACTAGGTTTTATTGAGAATATATCATTTTTTCATGTAGATATTAGGGGGTGCTCAATTGTTTAAGATTGAAAATTTTGGAAGGGAAATGTTTGTTATTTGTATTTTTTTGGGTGAAGAATTTAGTTAATTAAGACTTGTCAATTGAAGTACAATTATTTATATTTCCCTTCATCCTTTGAAGGGCTCCAAGAATAAATGCCATTCCAATTGAAATTAAGATCCACCCTTCAAATTTGATCATTGTTGACTGCAAGATCGATGAGATGCTGTCATGCATCTTGTCATGGATTTATGTCCCGTTCTAATCATCATTTTCTAATAAAAAATTAAGATCAACATATTTTAAATATTCTAAAAAAAAATATTTTATTTTTGAGATATTTAATTTAATTATTTATTTTCTGTGTCAAATCTTACTAGCATGGTTGGTTTCTAGGGCCCAATTCTGCATGGTGACCCAAGTTTGAACACCACAAGGTAGAAGGGAGGAGACACTTACAAAAAGGACACGAAGCTATTACAAATTTTGTATTATGAGCTCAACATGTCATTTACAAGAATAAAACATGGGTGCCCATCCCACAACCAAGTGACCTACATCCATGTGCCAAAATTTTGACAATGTTTTATATGTATTTAAGTGAACTAATTTAAAGTCAAAATATTTAGAACATTGAACAAAAAGTATAGCCCCTACTTGGGCACAAACTAATAAAAACTTTCATAACATTATGAGCAATGAAACTCTAAATATATTGCCTCTCTCTAAATTTTGGATTATATTGTAGAAATTTGGGTTTAATCTAGATTATAAATGAGCTTAATCTCCATTCATAGAGAACATAAGAACAATAGAAGAAATATTGAATCTCTTTATTGCTCCATATATTATTGTCTATCGAAATACAAGAGAAACCCCTCTATTTATAACAAACGAGGAAAGGTGGAGCTTGCAATTGGCTAGTATGCCTAACAGGTAAATAGAGTATACAACTTGGTGGATAAGGTATACAAACAACATATAATTATTAGGCTCCATAAGCTCAAGGGAAACACAGGGAATACATAAAAAAAGACAAAAAAGCATGTCCCAACAATGAGGCATGCTAAAGTACCAAAGTATAATTTGTTCAAAGGATTAACTTTGGTTAAGAACTAGAACAAGGCTCCTTAAAGGGAATAACAAAAATGGTGTAAAGGTCCTAGAATTAAAATTGAAGAATATCACACAAAGATGTATTGAATGGAAAGCAAGAGACCTACGAAAGTTGAAAAATCCAACTAGGAAGTATGACCATAAGTTTGAATAGGAAGTCCAAGTAACCTCAAAGAACGTGGCTGAATTTTGAAGTAGACGAGGATTGACTATAGAGGCACAAGAATCACAAACATTAACAACTACCCCCTGAATGCTCGAGAAAAAGTAGGTGTTGGTTAAGAAATAGAACAAAGGATTCAAAAAGAAGCAAACACCATTAACCATCAAGCACAAGTGAAGAATCATGACAAATGTATTCTACATTAGAAAATAAAGGTAGATGGACACGAAAGGTGGCCAAAGTCTCACAATGTGGTTAGAAGGTAATCCCCAAAAGATGATGAGCCAATGAAAGAATATCGTGATTTGGAAAAAAAAACATTTTGCGAATCAACGAAGGACTCCAATGATTTTGAGATTGTGTTAAAAATAAAAATAAAAGTTGTAGGAGATGCTGACAACGATTGTGCTTCAAGCAACAAATGCTTCTAGCAGAAAAACTAAACAAAGTGTTTTAGAATAAAAAAACAAATTAATTTTACAAAATCAAATCTTTAAAGCCACACTACACCTAAGAAATCTACCCCACATGATATATAATAGCTCCACCAAGAGTCGAACATGATCCACAAAACAAAAAAAACCACAATTTAATACACAAGACACTACACGCCAAAATATGAACCAAACAAAAAATAACTTTAAATCTATTATGATAAAACTATGTAATGAAGAAAAATGGGTTGAATTACTCACTCAAGAAAAAACAAAGCAAACAGTCCCCACTTCAATTCCATGTAGAAATCTGGTTTAAACCCATATCTTAAATGAACATAATCTCTATATTAAAAAAACATAACATCAATAAAAATGAATACTTAATCTATATATTGTTGTATATTAAAATAAAAAAAACTTATTATCAAAATACAAAACAAATATTTTCATTTATAACAAATATAACAAATTAGGAAAACCACCTTGTAATTAGGTAGTACGCAAACCAAGTAACTAAAACATATATAGATTTAAAAAAAAAATTATATTAATAAATTTATGTCTAAAAGCGAACACTACTTACACAATGGCTAAAGTATCTTCTTAACTTAAAATAGACCAATTCATCGGATGGCTTACAAAGAGGCTATCTCAAATATATTAATAAGGTGTACCAACCTGAACGTGATAGATATTATTATCCCCATAAAATTATAACAATTCTGTAATTACAGATATTATTATCCCCATAAGATTAATAATTCTCTAAGTAGAGCGAGAGATATCATTGGCATAATTCCACTAAGGTCTATGAACCTTTCATAGATTTGTCAACTATATGTTTTGGAGGTGTCTCGGGAGGAGGCAATTTATAATGCATATAATATTTGCAAATATTGTAATCATTTTGGATGTGTATTATAAGCCTTGAACATTCCTCGAAAGTGGTGATGTGAAAATTGAAATTTGGAAATAGGAACTTTATAAATGATCTATCACATCAAATTCCAAGTAAGGAATTATTCACACCAATAGTCCTAAGTGCAAGGTTCAAAAAAAGAGTAGATAATTTTTACCAACCATGTGCCTCCATGAAAAAATACATTCACTATAAAAGAGTACATAATTTTTACCACCATGTGCCTCCGTGTAAATGAAAAAAAACAACATTCATTATAATAGTGTTGGAGTGCAATAAAAAAATATTATGGTTGGATATAGCTTTGAAAAATAGGCTAAAACTTATCCATTATAAGTTTATAAAATTAATCCACACTAAGGTATTATAATTTTTATGATTTAGCTTTGAAAATAGGGTAAGACTTATCCCTTCTAAGATTGTAAAATTGATCACACTAAGATATTATAAAACTTATCCACTCTGACATATTATGTTTCCATGAATTTTGAAGTTATAAGTCAGATTTTATTAATATTTTTATTTTTTTTAAATAATTATTTTTTATTATAAAATTTGAAGTGACTGAAATTAATTTTATAAACAGAAATTAAATTTATTTTATGATTAAGAGTTTGTCTTTCTTAAATTTAAAGAAAAAGCTAATAATCCAAAATTCAAAAAAATATAGTAAAAATGAAAGGTAAGATAAATCATTTCACATTTGCAAATAGTAACTAAAGATGATTGTCCTTGGTACAATTTTACAATTAAATTTGACATCTTAAAAAAAACTGAACAACTTAAATACTTTAATATTTGTTTTATTATTTTACTTCTTGATAATTTTTGTTTTTTTTAACCATATTTATAAGCATTAAAATTAAAAAACAAAACAATTTTATATAGACAAGGTAAAAAAGATTCTTATTCGTAGGATCTTGTACAACCGAAAGTTAGTAAGGACTTCGAATTGTAGGAGCTTTTTAACATAGAAAATTAAATCATAAACCAAATTTCCCCTCGATACAAATTAGAGTGGACCAGATTGCTTTATTCGGTTTTTGGTCCATAAATAAATAAACAATGTGAATCGAGTGTACAGAAAGTGTGAACTGCCTTCGCTCACCATTGATTTGAATTGCACCTTTTAATAGACCATTATTGGAATTGAATGTGTGCTGAGTTGTTTCGGGAGGAGGGAATGATGATATATTTGCAAATATAATAATATTTTCCAACTTGGATCTAGACCAACTTTTGATCTTTGAAATCCAACGAATATATTGGATTCTCAATATAATAAATTACTTTGACAAAGAAAGAATTTCAGAAAGGATGACCCTTTGATTATAGAATGAATGAAATTACTCATCTCGAGGTTAGTAGTAGTACTATGACAACTAAGAAGAGTCACATGACAAAGGAAGCATATAAAGGAGTTAAAAGATGCATGTTAGGATGGGTCACTCAAATATAAAAAGTTTGCAACACATGCATTTGGAAAGAATGATTAAATTATGAATTTGAATTATGTTTTTAGTTTTTTTTAGTTTTGTGAATAATGTGGGTTGGGTAAATATGCAAGTATTGAATTTTTTTAATTTCTATTAGAATTAGAGAGATATTAGGCTTAGTGCATTTAAATATATGTGACCTGTGAATATAGTCTTTATTGGTGATGTTCAATATTTTATTATTTCCATAAATGATATCAAAATTCAACATAAGACATGGGTTGTATTTGTAAAAACAAAAAGCGAGATATTTAAATCTTTTAAGAATTTTGTTGTTATGTGAAGTAGAAAGGTGAAACCCATAGGAAGTGAACTCCATAATTACAATATAAGATTGTAGTTAGAGCATAAATGTCTTTTCTATAGCTTTATTGTCCTATCTAGGGACTTAGACTATGATCTTATGAATCTATCTGGTCAAATCCCATTCATTATGGCTCTCTGAGTCAACTTGGAGCTTCCTACTAAGCTCTATGGTCCTAAAACATTCTTATTTTTCTCTTCTTGAACTCCTGGAGTCTATTTTAGCATATGAGGGAAAAATCCTTCAGTTGGGCTTATTTTATTTGATTTTAGGATCCCACATTGGAAGTTAGAGTTATGGAGTGAATCCATTGTTCAAGGACTCAATGCGCCTCTTTTTTAGCTATTATGAGACAATATCGCACTCCTTGAGTGTTTTAGGGATGTGCACCTCATGCATGTGCTTTGAGTAAGTTGCACGTGCCTTCAATTGTTCGCCCTAGGGAAATGTGTAAAGTATGGTCTGAAAGTTTTGAGGAATCCGGTTGCAGTGTGAACAAGGTTGTGACAGAGCGAAGAAATAATGGGTCAAATTTGGAATTTTGGCCAGTTTTTGGGGAAATATTAAATATAAGGGGTGAGTTAGTTAGAAAAGTTGTCCACTTATGGGTAGTGGGTGTGGGATGTAAACTCGCCCATTAGATTCTTTAAAAATGTAAAGGGATTATTGAGTAGGCTGATTTTTTGGGGAGGTGTAGTTGTAAGTTGTTTTGGTTGGTCGGATTTGGGGTAAGAGCAGGTTGAGAGTAAGTTTTGAGATTATTTGTAATTTTGTATGATGTAGTGTGAATGAATAATATGAGTCGTGAAGGGCATGTAATGTCGATCCATAGGTTGTGTGCGCGAACATAGTGTAATGGAGTTTTGATGAACAAGTCTACAGGCTCTATGTGCAAACCAAAAGCATTCAAGACGTGACTTATGCCAGATGAAGAGCACTTTTGTGGTTTTTTTCCTGTATGGGTTTCCACGTTAAAACCTTTGGGTCAATGGTGTATGTTTATTTTATGTCTGAATCTTTGTGATTTTGTTGCGACTGAAAATGCTTATGATAAAATGGAATAATGGTGTTGAAAATACAGTTAGGATGTGATTTAGATATGTATGATTTATATGTTGTTGTAATTCGTCGATGATTGTTCCTTAGTTTGCATCCTTGGTAGTTTGTTGAGTTCTGTGTGGTGTTGTCGCTCCTGACTAGCGTGCATGTGTCAAAGCCCAAAATTAGGCACATTGACTCGATGGAAAATACGAAAAGAGCAGCCATTGTCACCACACTCCTCTCTTCCTCGCTTCAGGTTGCCTCTTCTCCAACTCAAGGGGGGCGTCCCTAATGTTAAGATCACTAAGGCAGGAAACAATGGCAGACCAGGTGATTAGAAGAGGCTTCCTTAGAGAAATGGTTGTAGCATAAGAGTATTTGAATGGTTGACGGAAGGAGGGAAGGATCGAACCCCACTAATGGACTAGTGCGGTATACCTAAAGGGAGAACCCACGAGGGCCTTGTGTCAAAGGGGCAGCTACTAGATCTTCTTCTTCCTAAATGCAGAAGATGCGCTATGCAAACAAAGGAGATGCTACACAATCAGAATTGATAAAAAGTAAGCATCAAACCCGTGCATCCATTCTCACAAAGGGAAAAGGATAGCAACTGCTAGGATTTCCACCTTCCAATAGGATGGTAGCATTTGTTTATGGTCCCCGACGTAGACATAGAAAGGAAAATCCTCTAGCAACAAATGCTCAATAACACAAGTTTATGCCACACACGATAGAGAGCACTCAACTGAAAACCATGAAACCCAAAACAATAATTTTTCTATTAATCCCTGGGGAAAAATCCTCCTAGTTTTTCCCTTTGTACAATGGAGAAGGAAGGTCCTTTTATAGACCCCAAAAATCCATTCTCTTTATTATTTTTAAAAACAAAAATAATAAAATAATAACTAAAAATAGAAAAGGTGGATGAAGATCCACTTTTCTTTCCAATGGATTTATTAACCAAACATAAAAGATTCCCTAGTTGATTTAAAACAAGCTCCTACTTTTAACCAGATGAAAGCAAAAATGCCCACATCAAGAGTTGTTTTGTTTTATTTTCTTTGAGGTGAAACATAAATATCGATCACACAAAGGCCATGATACATGGGCCCAAACCGGGGATAAGCCCTGCTCAAAACTCCACGTAGCAAGGAAACCACCCAAGCAGCTAGAAAAAATGGAAAATGGGTCACCCCAAGATACACTTGAGTGTCGAATGCCGATGATTTACAACTGTTCCATAAACTTCAAGTGACCATGTTACAAAGAGAAATTCCTATGGATTGGGGTACCACAACAGACATCTTGACTCCAGAAATCAATCCTTTCTAATATGCAAGAGAAATCAAATATCTAACACTAAAGGATCAGACCTCGTACCTTATTCCGGACGGTTGAAGTAGATCCCCGTTGAGCTTTCCAACTTCATCTTGAATCGATGAATCAATTCTTCAACAACAAGTAAACAAGACAAGCATAATATATATATTGGTGTTAGATCTACTCTAGCATATATAATCAACAACGTATAAGCATTTGAAATCATCCATGGATAAACTATTCATTCAAACATACATTATTGGATAGGAAAAGATATTTCTATTAATATAAAATCAGAGATTACAATGAATACAACCTCTGTCGGCACGTCTGCGAATCGGAGAAACTGAATCCCCGACTTGGGCCTCCACCACCTCAATCCTCCATCTCTCGATAGAAAGCTCACAAGCAAAAGGAAAGCTTGGGAAGAACACCTAAGTGCTCCAAGGGACAAAGGGATGTAGACTCAAGCACAAGTTCCTGCAACAATAGACTATAGTTTCTTTGCTCTCAATTCTCTTATATCTTCAATGTATCCAAGGGGTTCCTTATATAGCTTTTCAATGGGGTAATGAAAGGTTGAATCCGAGCCAGGAGACAAGTGAGTTAGATCCATGTCAAGGAAAACTCCAAAGGATTTGGATTTTTGTACACATCCTGATGTACGCAGTTTTAGAGGTCAAACCCGCGTATATACGTGATAAGGGGTTTAAAACTCGTGTATAGAAATTTTCACATGTTTTTAGGGATGGCCTAGGAAACATCAAAGGATGAAAAATGGTCCAAGGGGTTTAAGGCGTCTACAGAGGGACAGGGGAAGGCCATACAAGTGTGATTCACCTGGTGTGGTAAAATCAACTATAACAGATGCCCCCTAATGTGTGAGGTCAGAGGGGTCATACGATGGATGAAATACATTATAAGTCCATCCCAGAAGTGGAGTGATGAAGAATCCCAAATGGAAGACCAACCACCCAATCAGCATAGTATAATGATACAACTCTGCATATAACTCCAAACACATATAGCAGTCCCGGATACATAAGAGTACAATGGCCATGAATAGGCATGATACAAAATATCACATAAGTGGTCATCGCCACGTACAATATACATAGATCAGAATCTCCATGATGAAGATATACAAGGGATGATGATCTCCATAATGGCTGAAGATATACAATGGATCAAGATCTCCATAATAGCTAGAAATGTCTGACATATACTGGAATCAAGTCACGAGAGCTGAAATCTCATGAACACTGGCACGATCAAGGAGGTAGCATATAAGAGATGCCACCAATATGGAAGGTCTTCTACACAAACTGATATGAGTACAAGTCCTACTATGTGAATAGAGGTGTCGAGGTCGAACATAGTAGTCCATCGTTTGATTACCGGTCATTGATGTATACCGTTAACAGACGCGAGATCACCCACCGATAATGATAATGGGAATAAAGGTACTAGAGTGCAAACTAACAAGTGTGAATAGATGTGTTGAGGTTGAACACTTGAGAGGATCCACCGACCAAGGGACATTGATGTATTCCCAAAAACTGTCAATGGCGAGAAAACCTGCCACTGATGACTGTAAGTCTCAAGGCACTCAAAAATGACTCTAGGTTCCAATCCCAGAATAAAATATCTGAAGTCAATGGGATGAAATCTGCTAGAAGGAGGGCATTAAGGCATCCCCCATCATCCAACACGAGGTACTTAGCAAATTTGTATAATGTGGAAGGACTCGATCATATGGTGCACGAACCAATAACTGTACCGAGAATGGTCGACATGCAAAGTCAAGATAACTGAGGAATGACCGACTTAGGTTTCAACTTCCTTCAAACAAGAGCATAACGATGAACGATGATTGAATAAAGGCAGCATAGACTCGATATACAAAACTGGGACATCTCTGCGACACAGGAGGCATCGACAGAGGCTCCATGGGGACTGGAATCTTAACCAATCGATGGAGATAAAATCAGATAAATGAGTATAGCTCCTAAAGTCAAACTATCAACCCAACCAATGGATGTGTTATACAGTGCTTTGTTCGAAGGCGACACGATTCGATAGCTGCCAAAAGATAACATCTTTCCTTGTCCGACTTTTTGGTTTTTTGATTTTTTTTGGACTTTTTCAAATATTTAAAAATCTTGAAAAGGAATAAAACTGCTTTATAGTTACAGACTAGGAGGAGACGAGTGTCATAATGTGCAAACAAACTAGTTCCAAGCAGTGGAACATACCTATGCTCAATGCAAGGATCCATGTGTAGGATAGCAAGACTCAGGGGAAAGGATCCATGGCTCTGCATGGCTAGACATGAGACAAGCTCGGGCAAGATGGCTGATACTCAAAGTCAGGAAAGCCAGCATAAGGCTCAATAAGGCAGGAAAAGCTCATGATAATGCAATTACAACTTGACATAAGGGAGTTTTGAGGGAAATAGGCCAGCAAAAGATCAAGAGGAGTATGAGGCTCTTGCGAAATGTCATGGCAATACTATACAACGGACTCCCACATCCTATGGGACAAAATGTCAGCATGGGCACCAAATGCAAATAAGGCGCTAACTAGGGTACCCATGTAAGGTCAAGCTCTACCACTCATATCATGCCACTTCTAAAACAACAAGAAGGTTCTGCGACATAATAGAGTGGGTTCGTACCTAAGGCTATAATGAAACGGTCATAAGGTCATGGAAAATGCAAATGGTGATGAAACCTAATCTATATGCCAGTTTAGACATGATACTTGAAATCGGCACGAATGGGTCAATCCAACGACTGAAAAGGCGCTCAAAAAGGTCTCCTACATCATAAATTAGTCCAAAAACAGTCCAAAAGGGTTAGAAACGGTCCAAACTATAGAAAAGGGGGTAAAATTTTGAAAAATTTTGAAAAATTTCTATAAATAGTAAAAAATTCAAATCATTATAAAACATTTGAAATTTTTACCCATTTGAGCTCAGAATTTCAACAGCGAATTCCAGGAGATCCAGCCGACGGAATCCACTACCGTTTTTTCCAGGTACTTACCCATGCTCTACTCTTTCATTTTGATGCAAATTTTGTCAAATTCCATGGTCTATTTAGGATTCTAGGCCAGTATCAGATGCACACCATGACCCACATGGAAAGCGAAGGTTTTTTCGTGTATAGGGCTAGCTATATGCAGAAAACGCCCTCAAAATCACGTACATACGCGACTGTTCAACAAACAGTCGCGTATGCGGTCGCACTCAATGATTTTTAAGTGTTCTAATGGATCAAACTCAAATTTTATGTGCAGGATGGTCCTAGAATGGAGAGAACATGAACATGGTGATGTAGAAGAGGCAGTAAGGGTAGATCTAAGGGCTCAGCAAGCGTTACGTGCATGCGGGCTTTACAAATTTTGGTGTCTTGGTGGCTTAAGAGCCAAACCAAGATTGTTGCAGATGTTGGTGGATTACTGGAATCCAGACTCAGAGTCATTCCAGATAGACAGGATGTCCCTCACCATAGAAGTGGAGGACATATATTTTATTATTGGACTTTCCTGACAGGGGGAAGTGGTGAACCTACACTCTCGTGGGCCCAGAGGTGGCCTGACTATAGATGAGTACATTGCGGTGTACTGCTATCCGAACACAGAGAAGGTGGGGAGTCAGATCCCAACTAACTCCATACAGGTGCTGGGCCTAAAGGCCATCCTACTGACACTGGGCAGGATAGCAGGCTTAGCTTCACTCCACCAGGCCTTGCGGCCTCTGATGTTCTATGCGGTGGAGTGCATGAGACCCACTATGTACGATTGGAGCACTGCGCTACTGGGAAACATGAAAAAACAGCTCAGTGAGTGCAAGATGGGCAGAGTGAGAAACTTCGGTTTCAACAACATACTGAGCACGTTTTTCTTTGAGCGTGTTCCGGGATTGAGCCCTAGAGTTGACGTTCTTCTACACGGGGTTTGAGATCCAGCCCAATTGCGTTGGGCGAATGCGATGCACAGACTTCTTTCCATGGTGGCGATGACAGATAGTTTCCATTGATGACTACCCCTATGCAGGGATAGATTTCCGGGGAGACCCAGACATGCTGCTACCACTAGGATTGACATAAGGCGACATTGGTAACGAATCTCAACCCTCTTTTTAAATTTTTTTGAGTTATTTAATTTTTTTTTGTGTTTTCTGATTATGTGGAATCAAAAGACATGTTTTTGGGTGACAATACATAGTGACATCTACCATGTGCATGCAGATGTGGGACCACGGCAGCCTGAAGGCTTCCCTCATCACAGACGGAGGGGAAGAGGAGATGATATCACCAGTGTGGACGTGAAGCGGACGCTCCAAAGCATTCATACCAACTTCATGAGACTGACACACAGAGTACCCATGGCGCAAGTCGAGGACTTGCCTGAGGCCATGCAGCGCCAGGTGGTGGGTGTACCACGAGCATGGGTGCGGATATTTCAACGACTAGCTAGAGCCGTAGTGAAATTCCATGATCACTACCCCCCTCCTCCTCCACAGGCTTAGATACCTGGGAGTGATACATTTTGTACTACCATGTATTTATATTTTGGTGGCTCGAGAGCCCCAGTTTTGTATTATGACACTATGTATTACCACATTTTGGATGTTTATGAAAACTTTTATGATGATCGATTTATTTATTTACATGTGTAAAAATTTATGTTTGTGATGAGCTTATTGTGTATGAAACAAATTCCAATCTAACACGTAGTTAGCATATGAGTCAGCAGCTTGATTATTAATTCTTGGAACATGTACGTATGTTATATTCTCAAATTGCTGTTCTAACAATATCACACATAAGAATCTTCTCAATAATGTCGGATCTCTAACATGGTACAAACCATTAAGCTGTGACACTACTAACTTTGAATCAAGTCGTACCTCCAAAAAGAGAACACCATGTGAAATGGCATCCCGTAGAAGTTCAATAACGACACTATACTCAGCAACATTATTTGAAGATGGCCGTAAACATATGCCTCCTGAAGACAATACCTGACCCATAGGAGTATAAATCACCCAAGCACTAGAGGCTGAGTGTTGAGTGTGATGGCTCGCACCATCTGCGAATCCTATGAAGGTGGAAGATTCCATTGACATCTGCCAAAAGAAATGGAAACTAATCATGAACCCGATCACCATAAGAAAAATACCTACCTAGGCAAAAATGTACAATAATATACAATAACCAGCCTTAGCTGAAAATCATGCATAGTACTTTTTGAGATAGAGCCCATTTCTAGGCTCTACCAAGGCCATTACCTCATAATCCACTAGCTCATAAGCGCCCTTCTCTAACACATGTTTAACGACGTAAGGACCACGCCACATGGGGTTAAACTTTCCTGCCCCCAAGGGTTCTTTCTGTTGATCCCACAAAAGGACCAAGTCTCCCTCACTAAACTTCCTTGGACGGATAGACTTATCGTACTGGACCTTAATGCGACACTTATTTACTTCTAGATCCACCAAGGCATCTCAGCACTGCTCATCAAGTTGCTCAAGGTGGACCAAACGCTCCTCCAATGGTGAAGTGTCTGGTAAGAGTTCTATGGCTAGCTTCAAAGAAGGAATCTCGCACTCAACCGGTAATACTGACTCCACTCCATGTACAAGTTGATATGGAGAAAAACCCGTGGCAGTCTTAACAGCGGTTCTATAAGCCCACAAAGTAGGATATAACATAATGTGCCAATTATTCTTGCTTTGTGCGATGGTTCGTTGGAGAATGGATTTGAGTGATTTTTTCACTGCTTCTACCTGTCCATTCTCTTAAGGGTAGTAAGAGGAGGAATGCTCTTGCTTATACCCTAACTTTGATGTCAACTCTTCCATCATAAGATTCTGAAAGTGCGAGCCATGGTCAGTGACAAGCTCTTTCGGAATACTGAACCGAGTAATAATCTGGTTGAACACGAAGTGTGCGGCTGTCTCACTGTCAGATTTAACTGTAGGCATAGCCTCAGACCATTTCGTGAAGTAGTCAACAACCACTATGATATGATGATGCCCCCCAGCTGAAGCTAGGTTGCAATCCATAAAATCAATCCCCCACTTAGTGAAGGGACTGACGGTGATGGTGGGATGTAACGGGGCAGGTTTCGAGTGCATATTACGTGCAAACACTTGGCAAGGATGGCACCTCTTGACTGCATCTACACAATCCTTAAAGATCGACGGCAAGAAATAACCCGCTCTTAAGATTTTTTGGGCTATAGAAAGCCCAGATAAATGAACACCACACACCCCTCTATGGCAATCATTCAGCACAAGCTCAGCCTCCTCGTGAGTTAGACAATGACGTAAAATGGAATCTACCCCACGGCGGTACAAAGTGTTATCCACTATGAGGTAATTCTTGGATACGTGACATAACCGTCATCGTTCATCCCATGAGAAGTGAGTAGGGACCTTCAATGTTTGTAAATATATAATAATATCCCCATGCCATGGGTCTAAAGTTGAGATTAAGAATATGTGCTCATCGATAAACGTATCTTCACAAACCAACTCCTCGGCTTCGCTTGGGAAATCCGATATAAGGTCCACAAAAATTAACGATTTCTTCGATTTTGCCGAAACAAACTCGAGATCGAATTCTTGCAAGATGACAATCAATTTATTATACTTTCCCCCAATCATCCTTCAAATGAGGATGAATTGAAATGGATTGACATGGGCTACAACCAAGGTCTGGCGAAGGAGAATATAATGTCTCGACCGTTGAACTGCATGTACGGTAGCTAAGGCAAGCTTCTCAACATGGGAATAACGGATCTCTGCGTCAATAATATTTCGGCTCAGATAGTATATGACATGCTCTTGGAGCTCCTCATCCTCTTGAACCAAAACCATACCAATCGTCTCCATGGACACAGCCACATAAAGTAGAAAATCACGGCTATATTCTGGGGGACTAATCATCGAGGCCGATGCTAGGGCTCGCTTGAGCACATCAAAGGACTCCTAGGCTTGCTCATCCCAACAAAAGGTGGTGTCCTTCTTCAAAAGACACATAAAGCCTCTAGTCAAATTGGCAAAATTGACAACGAATCTCCATAAGAAGTTTGCCATGCCTTGCAGACTTTGAAGATGTCGAATGTTTTTCGGCGGAGACAACTGAAGTATTGCCTCAACCTTGAAAGGGTCAAATTTTATACCCAAGTTTGGAAACAATGAATCCTAATAAACAACAAGACTTCACACAAAATATGCACTTGTGAGGATTTAACCTGACCAAATAATGGTGGCACCTTTCGAATACTAATCTCAAATGATAGGAATGACGCATTCTCATACGAGAATGAGCAGCAAGGTCATCCAAAAATACTTCGATAATCGATTTGAGATCATGGAAGATCAAAACTCCGGCATTCTTAAGGCCAAAAGGCATTTTTCGATATGCAAAGTTTCCCCAAGGACAAATAAATGCAGTCTTATGTTGGTCCTCGAATTTAATTTGTATCTGATTGTATCCGAAAAAGCTGTCCATAAAGGAAAAAACCTCTCTACCCGCACACTCATCCAAAATCTGATCAATAAATGGTGTGGGGAAATTGTCCTTAGGACAGGCACGATTCAAATCACGGAAATCAGTACATATGCGGATCGCTCCCTGCTTCTTATCAACTAGAATGGGATTTGAAACCCACTCCGTCAAGGGAATGGGATAGATAAAACCGACTTTCAACAGTTTTTCTATCTCTACCTTAATCGCGGGTGCTTTCCTAGGATTCACTACATGCAAGCGTTGTCGAACAGGCTTAGCATTGGGATAAGACTTAATCTCATGTTCAACAATGCGAGGGTCGATACCTGGCATTTCATCGTAAGACCAAGCAAAGATATCACAAAATTATTTAAACAGCTCGGTGTATTCTTGAATCTCAGCATGGGAACATTCTGCCCCAATATAGACATTCTCTATCCTGCCAAGATCGTGAGAGATATTGATAGGAATGGTAGGAGATATGTTTGCCATGTTCCCATCAACCATCGGACCAGGAGAGCTTAAGGGAACCATGGGACTACCAATTCTCTCACTAAGAACCTCCCTAAATTCCTCATGCTCCAAGCGGTCAAGCTCGGGAAGAAAATAAGATCTATGATGCAACTCTTCCCAAGGTGGCTCAACCCCTGACATGGCCTCAATGATCGCTTCGTCTGAAAGAAAAACACTATCAAGGCAGTCATGTGAGTGAGAAGAATGAACTGCCCGCGTAGGCAGCACATATGGGTCCTCCTCCTCTGTCCGCGAAGAGGAAGGACTAGGCTCTGCAACACATCCAAGATTAGCTTGATAAGCTACCATAGTTGTAGGCAACGACACGTCCATGACGATGGGATCACTCGAAGTATTCGGTGTAGGAAGAATCCAAGGATATTCCATATGACTGGTGCGAAAATACACCGATATCATAGATGTCAAAGCCTCACTGGAGCTAGACCCTATCATAAGGACAGGTGCATGACAACTAAAGCTTCCCATAAGGGATGGATACATGCCCACACCCACACTCCCAGTTGTCGGCTGAGAGTGTTCTACAATCGGGATCGAAGCTCCCGAAGATGTGGTAACCGATGGATTCTTGAATGATGTTTGGTCAATCATAACTATCTTCCCATTAAATGGAAAGCATATAACGCGAAATAGTGAAGAAGATACGGCTTGCATATTGTACATCCAATTCCTACCCAGCAAGAGATTGTAGTCAAGGGGTGCATCAACCACATCGATCTCTATCACAATGGTCTTCCCTCCCAAATGGACCTTAAGGGAAGGAAGGATCCCATGCATCCTAAACGATCTCCCATCAAACGCAGTTAACATGGTAACATATTTAGATAACTCAGGGGAACCTAAACCCTTCCAACACGATAAAGACATCACAGAAGCAGTAGCACCTTCATCAATCATAGTGCGCTTGACGGTCATGTTAAGACATTCTACATGAATCAAAAGAGAAACATAGTAAGGCAAGCAAGGTTGAAGCCTGCGGTTTCAAATTTAATCACGGAGGAAGAATTATCATCATTCACACCAAGGGCAGAAAGAAAAGCCTTCCTTTGCGAAGGACAACTCTAAAGTACTTCTAGTGCAGACATCGCACAAGGAGTGTGGCCCAAATCCTCGACAATAGAATAGTTCTGGGCGGCTCAGGCATTAGGATTGTGCCTCGAACACTTAAGGACTCCCTTAGGAATGCGAGGTGCAACTTTAGGTTTATCCACAGGTTTTTCAATATGCAAAGGATTCCCTGGTGGATCAGGTTCCTTTCCTGGGTTGGGTTGTGACGAACCATAGTCCTTTGCATGGGTCACAACCTTTGTAGCACGCACCATGTTAATGCAATCGTGACCACTACCCTCCCGCGGATCTTGATCACCACCAGACTGGTCATGGGTCCTCGAGTTCATGTTTTGATTGTGAGGTAAAGGGTTAGTCAGCATAGTTGGGCCCTGTGCTAAGAATCTCGAGGCTTCATCGATACGAGGGCACAAGTAAGTGAGGTGATCGTCCTTACACAACTTTCAAGGAAACTTAACCTTACATTTAGATTGCTTGTCCCCCCTAACATTACATGTGTTCTTGTCATTAGTATTAGAATTTTCATTCCTATTCCCGACCTTACGATTGTTCTTACCCTTCTTTTTATTCCTTCCAGGTTGCTGGTTACCCTTCTGGTCCAATGATTGCACTAAAAGCACACTCGCCGTTTGGGTGGGTTGAGACAAAGCTGTGGCTTGTCCTGAAGTAGATTGGTTGATTGATAATTGACTGACTTGTTTCACAACCGAATCCACAGGGTTAGCACTTGCACAACCAACAATTCCATTGGCATGTGGTCCAGGTTTAACTTTGGGGTCGAAACTAGAACACAGAGCATTGGGAATGATCTCATATAAAAAACCGAATTGAGCATAAATAAAATCCAGTTCCTGTGCCCTAAAAATGGCTTGTTCCTCATTTTTGCACTCTGGATGTAGAACAATCCTTCGCTATATAAGGCAATAACAACTTAAGGAACCATTCGAGGAGAAATTTCGGTGGTATAAAGGCTTTAATAAACCTCTTCCGTCTACGCCACTCTTGGATATGGTTTGAGATATGTGTGGCTTTATCTTGTCGAAACGTCGACAAGAGTTTCGTACCAATGTCGTAACACACTGGTAGCTGGAAGTGGTTAAGAAAAGTCATCGCTAGGTCATCGAACAAAGCGAATGTCCCCCTAGGTAACTCTATATACCATTTCACGGTAGGCCCTATAAGGGTGCATTGAAACAACCTTAAACGGATCAAATCTTGGTGTAAGGAATTTGAAGAGCACCATAGGTGAAAGGTAGTAACATGTTCACTCAGATCCTCAATCGATTTTCCCTCGAATTTGGGTATGTTCGAGGGAAGCTTAGTAGGGACAGCCAGCCAAGATGGTTCATGAGATATAGGATCATTCATCAATATCGACAAGTCAGGTAGCGTTGCGAGGAAAGGGATCCTAGGATGATCAGGTCGATGGACCGATCCTTGATAGTTTTGATTCACATAGGTCTGATTACCATAACCACCATGGCCTTGACCATAGTGCCCTCCTCCCATTTGACCCGTGTAGGATGGCATGGAAGCACCATAATGTGGTGTACCTTGACTATTTGGGGCTACAAAGCTGTAATTTAGAGAGTAAGAGGGTTGTTGATACCTGTACCCATAAGGTGAAGAACCCTATCCATACTGCGTCCCATAATAAGGTCCATAAGTCATCGCACAAGATGTCCCATAAGATACTCCGTAAGTAGGAATATACGCTCCGAAAGTAGGAATATACATTCTGGAAGTAGGAATATATGCTTCGAAAGTAATAACATGACCTCTAGAAGTATGAACATGACCTCCCGAAACAATGGGTGGTACTTGAACCTGAGACACAACTGGTCGAGAAGCAGCAGTACGGACATGACTCATAGCAACATTCCAGCCCGAAGGACCATGTGAATGAGGTGGGGGGTGAACATTTGAAGAACTAGGGACAAAGGACGAAGGGACCTGTGAAATTATGTACGTGTTGTTCCCTATAGTCACTTGTCTTGGATCTGGTATCCTAATAGGATCACTAACCCTATGTCTAGGAAGAATATGTGATGTAGCTTCCACCGTCGGGATGGAAGGTGCAATGTGACTTGTGCTCCCAAACCTCTCCACATGGTAAGGAATGAGAGTGCCCCTAGGCGTAGTGTTAGGATCAAACTCAGACTCGACATGAAATTCCAAATCATGTGTGGGAAAACCGGACATACCATAACTACCATAACTAGTCCTCGTGGGTTCAAAATGAGTCTCATCATCTTCCAGCATTCCATACCAGCGATGCATCAATGGGGGATCAACACTAGAGTAAGTAGGTCTATAATGAAAAGTACCTATCTCATAAATTAGAGGACCTAACTTAGTCAAATCAGGTGAAGGCTCATAGTTAGGAGTAAACTCCCCATCTTCCACTTGAATGGGAGAGGGTGGTTCAGGAATACCTTCTTCATGGTCTCCCATCATGTGTGAATCAA
Source organism: Pseudotsuga menziesii (assembly GCA_001517045.1). Taxonomy (NCBI): domain Eukaryota; kingdom Viridiplantae; phylum Streptophyta; class Pinopsida; order Pinales; family Pinaceae; genus Pseudotsuga; species Pseudotsuga menziesii. The sequence goes on from LPNX010833864.1 coordinate 279,197, forward strand.
TGTGCGAAGTAGTCTGCCTGGACTGTCTATCTCTCTCTCCCAAAGGAGGAGGAGATGTAGAAGGTGGAATTCCTGCTAAACGACGAGAATGGTGAGGATCCGCACTCGAATCCACAATGAATCAAAAAATGTAAAAAGACTCTCTAACTACGCAAACCCTAGGAAAGCTAACGTGCAAAGAGCATACACCAATAAAATCTAAAGCCAATTACAAGAAATCAAGGATAGGATAAGTGAGCTCCCGAATGAAGCAGGTATGTCTCGCTTAGGAGAGGCTTGAGACTCCCATACACAACAAGCGGAGGTACATAACCAATTATTGTGGCCCTCATCTTCAACACGTAAAGCGACTGTGCTGTCTGACCCAAACCTGGCCAAGACACCCGTAGAATAACCCCTGCAAAGTACCCCCTCGATATCCTAAGTAAGGCCACTAAGGTCACCTCAATATAATCAATGCTTAGGTGGAAAGTTGCAGGCAGGATTGGTCGTATGGGCAGGGTAGCAAAGCCGAAAACTCTTGAAAGAGCCCCTAGATACGAATACAATCCTGGAAATATCTTCGGTGCTACTCAGTTATGACTAGGGGTCATCCCAATCAATAACCGCTCACACTACCTCGTGCTTAACTCCCTTTTGAGAGGAGGATCATGAGAAACACCAATTCTACCAAGGAATTTCACACTCTCACCTGGACAGACACATACATGTTGTTGTTTAGTGGTATTGGAGAATTTACTCACAATGAACTATTCCAAGACCCTAAAACCTAATCTTGTTGGTGAACCCTATCAAATAAAATAGTGTAGGTCATTTTATTTAAGTGTTGATTTTAATTGGATTTATTACTCAAACAAGGTAGATGACCATGCAACCAATGGTGTTATGACACAACATGAAGCAAAATGCACACCTAACAATCAATGCAAATGCATTGTGTCCATGAAAAATAGGGTATGCTACTACGTGAAATGCACAATTTTCTTCAAATGATAAATGCAAGCTTTCCTATATGAAGTCCTGACTAATACTTCAAAGCAAATCTAGTGCAAGTACTATGCAAAATGCAAGATGCAATGCATGATGATAATCAAATATTTTTGTATTTTTTGAAATAAAAATGAGATACTAAAGCAACAGATTTATTCTACAACCCCCAGACTCTGCAAGCACAATCAAGCAGCACTCAAGCAAAGTACTAAGGTAAAATAAATCTAATGCACTAATCCCAAAACAAAAAATTGAAAATGCAATGACAAGAACATTCTTCAAAAAAGAAATTTTACCCTTAAAAAAAAATGTCTCTGGTAAGAAACAGAGGTGTATATAGACTCTAGCAGTATCAAAGGAGACTCAACAATCATCAAAATTCACCCAGCAACAATCAATCTTCCTCTAGAAGGAAAAACTAAGGGCATACGCGACTGTCATAGTAAACCCGCATGTGTACGCGGTTATAGAAGTGAAACCCACGTATATACGCGACTATGAGTTAAAAACTCATGTACAGGAAGAAAAGTGCATAAAAATAAAGGAAAACAGACAAGCTAAGACCAACTTCATGCCAATCAGACACTACTAGACTAACATGCCCCTATACCTGACATAGAAACAAAGAAAAAGAGCAATTCAAAGTCATTGAATGCTGATAAAAACCCCCAAAGGAAAACTACTAGGAACTCCCCAACGAAGTCGCCAATTCTGTTCCTATGGCTTGGGGTACCACAACAGATAGCTTGACTCCAGAAAACAATCATTTCCAATATGCAAGAGAAATCAAATATCTAACACTAAAGGATCAGACCTCGTACCTTATTCCGGACGGTTGAAGTAGATCCCCATTGAGCTTTCCAACTTCAGCTTGAATTGATGAATCACTTCCTCAACAACAAGTAAACAAGACAAGAATACTATATATATTGGTGTTAGATCTAATATAGCATATATAATCAACAACGTATAAGCATTTGAAATCATCCATGGATAAAATATTCATTCAAACATACATTATTGGACAGGAAAAGATATTTCTATTAATATAAAATCAGAGATTACAATGAATACAACCTCTGTCGGCACGTCTGTGAATCGGAGAAAATGAATCCCCCACTTGGGCATCCACCACCTCAATCCTCCATCTCTCGATAGCAAGCTCACAAGCAAAAGGCAGGCTTGGGAAGAACACCTAAGTGCTCCAAGGGACAAAGGGATGCAGACTCAAGCACAAGTTTCGGCAACAATAGACTATAGTTTCTTTGCTCTCAATTCTCTTATATATTCAATGTATCCAAGGGGTTCCTTATATAGCTTTTCAATGGGGTAATGAAAGGTCGAATCTGAGTGATCTCAAGGCATATGGAAGGCTAGGAGACAAGTGAGTTAGATCCATGTCAAGGAAAACTCCAAAGGATTTGGATTTTTGTACACATCCCGATGTACACGGTTTTAGAGGTCAAACCCACGTATATACGCGATAAGGGGTTTAAAAGTCGCGTATAGCAATTTTCACATGTTTTTAGGGATGGCTAGGAAACATGATAGGACGAAAAATGGTCCAAGGGGTTTATGGAGTCTACAGAGGGACAAGGGAAGGCCATACAAGTGTGATTCACCTGGTGTGATAAAATTAGCTATAACAGACCACAAGAGATTTCCCCTAAACACACAACTTGAGATTTCTTCTTTATAATTAGTTGTATTTGATTGATCATGTTTTCTCTCCACAGCAGTGAACTCACGACTGATTTTAGCAAATCATCAAACCGTAGAAACAACTCCACGAAATGTTGAGTTCAAACTTGAGCAAATGAAAAATGGCTGCTAATGGAAATGCGGGAGAACGTAGGCCTAAATGATGGATTGGAATTTAGTTAATCCAACAATCCATGCTACAACAAAAGATAACACCAAATACTCGTGATGTGCACAAAAACTCCACAAAACTGTGAAGCACTTCCTCTCGTAATCAGCTCGAATGTCGCAAGAAACATAGCATCTTTTGAACTCGGCATCCTCAAGAAACGTAAAACTCGGGCTGATTTTAAGTGTGTAACGGTGATGATGTTTAAATGCTGAAACCAATAAAGAGTTCATGATTGTGAATCCTGTTCTCAGCCGCTATCAATGAAAGTTACTGACACCGATGCAATTGGATTTTATTAGAGAGAGTGAGTGGGTGATTCCATGTCATGGCTGTGACGACGGCTGTAAAAAAACGTGGAACCCATCTGCATAAAATGACTATCATCATGGGATGATTTGGATTTGTGTGATTGACTACCATAAGGAAATCAGGGCATGTCAATCTACAGCCAAAAGAACTTTACTCCAGAACCTTGTCACTATGAGTTTAACGAATTGTGTCTCGGTTCAATAAAATTCAATTTGCTTCCGAATGAGAAAACAAGATCAATCGATTGCTCTGAAATCCATTTTGAAAAGGTCAATACTTACTAAAACATATCGACCAAGTGTTGACGCATATTTAGTGGCTGATCCACACGAATAAAAAAAACTAAACATCCTTGCACTGCTCTGTTCTTCTCTTTGTCGATGGAAGACCTCAGTTTAGAATTCCTTTTTTGTAATGATGGAGAAGTGATTTTCCTTTTCTGATTGGTATCTTTATTAGGATCTTCTTTTGCAAGTGAAAGGTCTCTCATCTTTAGCAGAAACCCATATCTCATATAGTACTTGATTTAACCAAGACAAAAGCAACCAGATTCTAAAAATGAAATTCTGCAGGAGTCAAAAGCTCTTGTAAAAAGCGTCCTTTACCTTGCGAGATATAGTGTGTGAAAAAGCTCCAATGATGGAGACTTTGGACAACAAGGATTGTATTGATTGTAGAAGGGAAATCCCTACTGTGAAAAATTTATGCGTGGACACCCCTGCCAAAAATAGGGGTAGCACGTGGAGAGATCCCCTTTTGTCACTACAGAATCCTGGTTCCTGTGGTCCCTATAAGTATCTCAAGTGAGACTTCACTTGCGTTGTAGGTGTTGCCGATGGGGTTATGCTCCGTCGAGTCGATGCCTTGGGTTTTGTTGGTTGGGATGAAGGTTGAACCTGGTTAGTTAAAGAGAGCCAACACATGATTTTGTTTTTGGGACTAAGATCAATGTGAAGGGGACATGTTTTGGAATCCGATGAAACCAGAGATCCAAGATTGGGTGTACTACAAAGCTAGAGGATTTGCACAAGAATAAAGTAAGGGGTCACGATTGACTCTCACAGAATCCTTAGAAAGGTATGTTTACTCAGATATTCATGAAATCTTCTTTAGTGAATTTCCTATTATATTGTATGAATGGTTGGCGAGGCTAGCAACTTAGAGAACAAATTTTCAAGGCAGAGAACCTAATGAGTGGACTCCTCAGCTAATCTGACGGTAATCCTATCTCTAGGGTTGTCGACTTCTGGGTCGATAACATTCTAAAAGGATATTGACTAAGATTGTTGTTGACACTATCAAATCATATAACGAAGTAGAGAAAGAGTTCTTCCAAGGAACTCAAGGTTGATATTTGAAATCCTTAAAGTTGTGGATCAAATGATGGTTTTTGAAAAAGGAATCTTAATGATGGAATATGATGAGTAAATCACTATGTGTGGAGGACTTGGGTCATGAGAGAAGGAAGGCATGAGAAAGATGGATAGAGTAAGTTGAGATGTTTCCAGCCAATAGTGAGACTGATGAAGAGGGTGGTTGCGTAAGGACTTGAATAAGATTTCGGTCGGGAAAAATGAGAAGAACTATGATAGGGAGAGAGAGTTGCAGTGTGACCGAAAGAGGGGACTATGAGTTGGTGCCACAACTCAATGAAGAATCTTGCAACTAAGAGGAGGAGTATCGACTTATTTATGAATACAAAGAAGAGTCACTAGATCCATACCAGGCCCAAGACTATGACATACCCACAAATTCACATACATATCCAGCATCAAAGGCAAGACCCAAAAATATCTTGAAGTGTGTTTTGTCAAATAAAAGTAATAGTAATAGCAAAAATAGTGGTTAGGGAGTTCCTACTAGTGGAATGTTTAATTCAAATTTTTTAGTACCCCAAGTACAAAGAATGTATGGGAGCGACATAAAATTTCCTATATTCAATGGGAATGGGTTGGAAGACCCTAAGAAACATTGGTTCTTGTGTGAGGCTTTCTGGACTATGCGATAGGTCCAAGACGAGGCCATAAAAAGAGCCAAGATGATTGCATCCTTTAGAGTTCGTGCTTTCGATTGGTACATGAAGTTTTATGTGGTTTTTGCGAGAACCCCTCATAAGTCATTAGATCAGATTCAGTTTGGGTTAGTGTTGGTTGTGGATCATGATATTCCAGATTCATAAATGTATACCATTTATGGAAGATCCAAATGGAGGAATATATGTAGAAAAAGGATCTACACCTACCATTGGGTGGAAAAAAAACAGTCGTCGAATATGAAGGACGAAGAATGGGAGGTTCTTGACAGAAAGGCACTGGGAACAATACGAATGTGCCTGGATTCGTTGGTGGCTTTCAGTATTTCGAAAGAAAAGACAACGAAGGGTGTGATGAGTGCATTGGCTAAGATCTATGAAGCACCATCGACTTCCAACAAGGTATTTTTAGTGAAGCATTTATTTAATATGAAGATATCAGAAGGTGGATCTATTACTGACCATTTAAATGAATTCAATAAAATTATTAGTCAGCTAAGTTTTGTAAAAGTGAAATTTTATGATGAGGTTAGGGCTCTTCTAATCCTATTCTCATTTTGGTAAATATGGAATGGCTTAGTCATGGCTGTAAGTAACTCTGTCCCTAGTTCAAACACTCTTAAATTTGATGATGTTGTTGGTTTTATTCTTAGCAAGGAAATGAGAAGAAAAAGAATAGGCGAGACATCAGGTATTGTGTTAACCATGGAGAGCAAGGGATATAAAGGGAGAGAGGAAGGAGACTAGGTAATCGCAACAAGTCTAGAAAGGGAAGATCCAAGTTCAGACCGGGAAAGATAGAGTGTTGGATATGTGGTAAGATAGGACATCTGAAGAAAGATTGTAGAGTTCCAAAGAAGAAACGAGACGAGCATCAGGAGACTACTCAGGAAGTAAATGTAGTAGGTGATGTGTTACAAGATGATTTGATTCTTGCATTAGATAATACTAGTGACTAAGAGGTAGTAGATTCAGGGGCTTCATGTCATGCTACACCCCATAGGAAATTCTTTCATGATTATGTTCTAGGTGATTTTGGACATGTTTTATTGGGGGTTGATGAACCATGTAAAATTGTTGGAATGGGTAAGGTACAGATTGATTTAAATGATGGAAATGAATGTATTCTAAAATATGTGAGGCATATTCCTTCTATGAAAATAAATTTGATCTCAACAGGGTAGTTGGGAGATAGTGAATGTTTGTCTACGTTTGGAAAAATGTGGTGGAAGATCACTAAAGGAGAACTGGTAATAACAAAGGAGACAGGATAGGTACGTTGTATTTATGTCCTCACAAATACTGATTATTCCATCTCTGTAGCTTCTAGAGAAACAGGTTCAACGTTGTGGCATCATAGGATTAGCCACATGAGTGAGAAGGGGATGCATTTTCTTCACTCAAGGAAATTTCTTCTAGATCTGAAGTAGGTAAGTTTGGAATTATGTGAGAACTGTGTTTATGGAAAACCAAAGAGAGTCATATTTCTTAGGGTTGGGAAACAAAAGAAGAGTGAAAAGTTAGAGCTTGTGCATACATATGTATGTGGACAAAATCAGGTACAATCTCTTGGTTTCTCTCGTTATTATGCTACTTTTATTGATGATGCAACTAGAAAAACTTGGGTTTTTTTTCATTAGCCAGAAATCTGATGTGTTTGCTACTTTTAAGAAGTGGAAACATTTGGTTGGGAATGAGATAAGGAAAAGATTGAAGTATCTTAGATCTGATAATGGAGGTGAATACTACAACAAGGAGTTTGATATTCAATGTTCATACAATGGGATTCTTAAAGAGAAGACAATCCCAGGAACACCAGAAGAAAATGGCGTGTCAGAAAGGATGAATAGGACGATTATGGAGCATGCAAGGTGTATGAGATTGCATGTAGGGTTTTCGTTACAGTTTTGGGATGATGTTGTAGATACTTATGTTTATTTAATAAACAAAGGGCATTCAATCTATTTGGATGGTGGAATTCCAGAGGATGCATGGAAAGGTAAAAAGGTAAACTACTCATTTCTAAGAACTTTTGGTTGTGAAGCATTTGTCCATATTGATAAATAAAATAGAGCAAAGCTTGAGGTTAAATCCAAGAAATGCACCTTTATTGGATACGGGGTTGATGATTTTGGTTATCGCTTATGGGATTATGAAAATCACAAAATAAATAGGAGTAGAGATGTAGTATTCAATGAAAAGGTTACGTACAAAGATCAGTTGTAGGGAAATAAAGATGAAAAGGAAAAAACAAAATACACAGTGCTTGATGAAATCAAAGAAAATGAAGTTCCAAAGGTAGCAAAAATTCAAGAACAACAACAAGTGCCTCAAACTCTTGCAAATGTAAGAAGATATACCAGGTTAAGTCGACCCTCTAAACGATTCTCTCCTCCACTGTATTATTTATTGATGATTGATTCCAATGAACTAGAATGTTATGAAGATGCAATGAAGGTGGAAACTAAAAAGAAGTGGGAGCAAAGCATGGATGAGGAGATGGACTCATTGGAAAGAAACCAAAATTGGGATTAGGTCAAGTTTCTTGCAAGAAAAAGAGCATTTCAAAATAAATTGGTTTATAGGTTGAAGGAAGAAGATGGAGGAAAGAAGCAGTACAAGGATAGACTTATTGTAAAGGGGTTTGCACAAAAGAAAGGTATAGACTTGAATGAAAATTTTTCTCCTGTTGTTAAAATGACTTCAATTAGGGCTATTTAAGTTTAGTGACGGTAGAAGATTTGCATCTTGAACATTAGATGTAAAAAAACCTTTCTCCATGGGAATTTGGAGGAAGATATTTATATGGAGCAACCACAGGGGTATGAGGTCAAAGCGAAGGATAATTTGGTTTGTAGGTTGAAGAAGAGCTTGTATGGCCTGAAGCAAGCTCCAAGGTAGTGGTATTTAAAGTTTGATAAGTTTATGGCAGAACAAGGTTGTAACAGATGTCATTATGACCACTTTGTTTATTTCAAGAGGGTAGATAATGTAAGATATATTATCTTGTTATTGTATGTGGATTACATGCTTGTTGCAGGGTTTAACATGCATGATATAAATGTGCTTAAAAGGAAACTAGCTAAATCATTTGTGATGAAGGATTTGGGTGTTGCAAAGCAAATCCTTGGTATGAGAATAACAAGAGACAAAAAGATCACAAATTGACATTTCCTCAAGGTGAGTACATAGAAAAGGTCTTGGAGAGGTTTAGAATGCATAATGCAAAACTAGTTAGTACACCTTTGGTCAACCATTTCAAGCTAAGTAAGGAGATGTGTCCCAAGACACTGGAAGAGATAGAATACATGTCCAAGGTTCCAAATTAATCAACAATTGGTAGCTTAATGTATGCCATGGTGTGCACAAGACTAGATATTGTACATGCAATGGAAGTTGTGAGTAGTTATATGAAAAATCCAGTTAAAGAGCATTTCAAGTAAGTACAATGGATTCTCAAGTATTTGAGAGGTACCACTGCTTATGCATTATGTTTTGGAGGTTCAAACACTATTCTACAGGGACATGTTGATGCAGATATGTTAGGCAATAAAGATAGAAGGAGGAGCACCACAGGGTATGTTTTTAGTGTAGGTGGAACAAAAGTAAGTTGGATTTCAAAACTGTAAAAGGTAGTTGCACTTTCAACAACGAAAGCATAGTATGTTGCTGGTACAAATGCTAGTAAAGAGATAATTTGGTTGCATAGGTTCATTGAGGAATTGGGTAAGACACAGGAGAAAAGCAAGTTGTACAGTGACACCCAGAGTGCCATTAATATTGCAAAGAAATCAAATTTTAATTCAAAGACTAAACATATACAACTCAAGTACCATTTCATAAGATCTATTCTAGAAGATGAACTATTAAAGTTGGAAAAGATACATACTACCTAGAATCCTACAGGCATGTTGACAAAGGTAGTAACCAGAGAGAAACTGAGTTCCTGCTCAGTTTTAGTTTTCCCTCAAGCATGAAGATGAAGAAAATAAAATTTGCAAGTCCAAGGTTTATAGCATAATCCATAAAGTGTAGCGACGATGGAGTTGTTGTGATCATTCTCCAAGTGGGAAATTGTTGGTTGTGGAGCCTCATATTCCAGATTCACAGATGTTATTGCTTGACGATCCTATTTTTTCTAACATGTTAGTAGATGAATTCAAGAATCCTAAGTCTGAGTCGCAATGCATCACAGACTTAAAGAAGATCAAGTAAATGTCAACTGAGTCTTTATGGGATTTCGACCAGAGGTTCAACCTTGATGGCTAAGGTGAGTTTCCAAATGTCTAACATCCAACACAAATAATGGTTCATTTTTCCACTGCTACCACATATCTGTGTTCGCTTGATGCAACAAAATATCGTATCCCAGAGAGAAGCTCTCGATCTTGCTATGAAGTTGGAAGCTTCACCATTTGGATAAATTGGTGCAGGAATGATGCAAGTTCAGTCACGACTAGCTAATCTAACATTGCAAATACAAGACATCAAGAAAGGAAAATAATTTCTTGAGGAAATATGGTGTAGGAGATGAAAAAATGAAGTCCATCATAAGGACTCATGTTGATCTTTCCTGCTGATGATCTTGCATGAGGAGCGCCAAATCCATTAAGTTCACAAGGGATTCCATGGTGTCGAGTTTTCCTGTAACACCTCGGTTTTGACCCCGTTTTCTTTAAATGTACATGATGTATATAATGTAATTGATCGTGGTGTGGAGCTAAAGGAAAAAACCCCACCATCGATTTAGTTGTGTCATGTTTCAGTGATTAAAATCGTTGCCGATGGTACATCATGATATATGGCACATTATAGTTTTGGCATTATGTAAATATGATTTTTAATTAAAATGAACCCCAACCAGCTATGTCAATGCAACCATAATGAAAAGGCCATGATTTTACTAAGGATAAGGAGGCAAAATTATTAAACTTTGAGCCTATGGGGAAAAACCATATGTCAGCTATTAAACCCTTTTGACTTACTCACATTCCCTTGTCTCATCAGTCAACTACCACATTAAAAATTCTATTGTTAACTCAGGAAGTTATTGCTGGGCAGTGGTGTGTGGTAGGACTGTCAGTCCTTGCCCACACACACACACTCCACCAGCAGCCTCTTTCACTTCACGTGGGCAGGGAGGCAAACGATTCCATTCTCCCACTCTTCCACTCTTTCCCATCCTCACGCACATGCTGGGGATTGTTTACTCCCGCACATGATTCTTCATTGTTTTCCTCACGCAGAGGGTTGGGAGAGCGACCTCAGGGGCATGATTTTTGCTGTGTGTGAATGTCATGGTTGGGGAATGTTGATGTGGTTCATTCATGATTTCCCTATGAATGATCCATTCACGTTTTGTGTGTATATGTGTTTACATATGGATTTTGTGTGTGGTGCGTTTGTTTATGTTTGTGGGTTGCTATGGATTCCTATGGATTTGTTTTGGCCACGATAGGGCCAAGAACGACTCAGGGATCAGATTTCCCCATCCAAGCTATGAATTGCTTGTTTTGCTGCATGTATGCAGTGGTTGGTCTTCGGACTATGTTGGAGTGGGGATGAGGGCTTGGTTTGCTTGATAAACTTGGTGTGTTTGGGAGCCACATAGATAGAGCTAGAGGGCTGGCTTTCTTCTCCACAACCCCTGAATAGCGCTAGAAGGGAAGTCAGGGTCTGAGGGACTGTGTAGCAGAGAAGGGACTGATTTCCTTGTGTTGGGTGTGTGTGGGTGTTCTAGAAGTCAGGCTAGCTTTGGTGTAGGCATCCTTACCTCTTCAATGAGCTCACCATCTTAGCATTCAACTTTTCCCAGCTCCTTGATGGCCTGATAAACCCAACTGTGTTGGCTTGGATGATTTGTGTATTTTGGCTATGTGTGAGCCTGCTTAGTTCCTTATTCCTTGGGGAATCATGCCTAGCTCGGGGGTGGCAGTGCTGCTAAGAGATTAAGGAGCACAATGGCCTATGTTTGGGTGGAACGTTGCAGCGACGTAGCTGGTTGCGGGATGAATTCTTCATAATATAAGTATTCTTGTCTATATCATTCCTGCAATTATATTTACTATTTAATGAATTATGATGAACATGTCGAATGCTTGAATGTATGGATTGCTTCTGCTGTATGTTAAACAATTACGCATCTTTGCATGTTTTTACTTCCAAGCATTTTATTTCAGTTTTATGTATGTACATGTTCATGGGGCTAGTTTTCTAGATAGATAATGGTTTGTTAGCATCCTCTTCACTGGTCGGAGGGTAGAGGATGTTACATTTCCAAACAAGAGGTCAGTGTTCAGAGGAATGTATATATCTACAAAATACAGTAAGTACACTTCCTAGCTTATATTGTAAATTTTGTCAATCTATGGGCCTTGATGAAAAGGACTGCAGATCATACTAGTTGCTGTAGGAGAAGACAATAGACATGTATTTAATGAAAACTGATGAGTAGATGCAAGATGAATGAGCTCATGCAAAATTCCCTCAACTAAGGGGGGCGATACTTTTAGAGGCCAAGAACGAGGATGAGGAGGATTTGGTTGAGGGTGAGGCCGAGGCCAAACTATTTGCTATAACTACAAAAAAACAAGACATTATGCTATAGACTGCACTAATCCTACATCGACATGCTCATATTGTAAAGTGTTGGATCATACTATTGAAGAGTTCCCACCGCTTATTCCTAAGTGGAAGGCCAGAATCATGGGGAACTAGAACCAACCTACAAATGCAAATCATAACATTCAGAATATTTCTGTCGGGCCCCAAGAACCTAAAATTTTTGTTTTAACAAGGGGTGGTGCTACGACTGGAGACAATCGAGGAGCACAATTGGTAAATCCAAGAGTTCGACCTGTGACAAAAAAGAAAGTGTCATTCAACATCCAGAAGGAAAACGGTTTATTCTTTGATGAGAGAAATGAGTTTATGGACAAAAATCATGCTTCGACACCTACCAATTTTCCGGTGTTTAATAAAATACCAATCCTTGATATGCCACCAAGTTTTGACCAGTCACTTCAAAGGAAGTCGATGAAAAAGTTAAGGAATTTGAAAAATTTCTTTAAGAGTTGTTTATCAGTTGTAGAAGATAAAGATGCTCTGGTAGAGATATTGGCTCTAATAGAATAACCTCAGTCAAGTCTATGACCAGAGAAAAATGTTAATCATATTAATAGATGAATGAAGACTGGTCGAGAGCTACATGTGAATGCCTAGATAGGTGACTATGATATGTATTTTATGATTCTTGATTTGGGGTCAGATGTTAACATCCTAACAAGGAAAACATGGGGAAACATGGGAAATCCTAGGATGGTATGGTCTCCTATTTTGTTGCAATTAGCGAATCAACTGAATTTTCTTCCTATTGGTCGACTACCATGGGTTCCTATCGAGGTGTAAGGACTTTGAACTTATGAATATTTTGATGTAATAGATATTGTCGATGATACACATCCATATCTAACACTCCTGGGGATGGACTGGGATATTGAGAATTAGGCATTCATAAATTTTAAGAAGATAATATTATCATTCGAAGATTCAAAAATGCAGGTAGTCGCTCCAATTGATCCTTTGGAGGGCCAACAATATGTCAAGCTAGTAAAGCGTGAAGGTCGAGAAGGATACATGGATAATATTTACAATATCACATCTATAATGGATGACTACATCAATTTGATTACTGATGATAAATTAAGTTGGTGAAGTATTACTTCTAGTTCATCAAACTTAGGAGAAAATTTGGAGAATTGTAAGAAACGGTTTCATGAAGTATCGATGTAGAAATGTGCAAGGATCATGAAATCTGTGAGATGGGTGGGTACTGAGGTATGTGATATACCTACTTACAAAGTATTACCTAATATAGATTCATTTCTCATAGAATTTGAAGACAAGCTACTGGAACCTTAGCGCTTGTTAGACATGGATGTTGAGTTGAAATCTACACTAGCAGGGTGGTGGTCTGTTCACAAGCAATCTATTTCAGAAAGGTCCGAGTGTCGACAGATGTTAGAAATAAGATTCAAAAAAAAATTTCTTATATTGGAAAGAAATATATGAGATGACGAATCCTGTTGACCACATTAAAAATTATCACATGACATGGAGGATGTCGTCGTGACAGGAATGGGTTCATTTGTTTATACATACTTTGGACATAATACCAAGAAACTGGTATGCATTGGTCAAGTTGCGATGATGAAATATAGAATGGGATGAGTTAGATGCTAGATTCACATGTACATTTAGATTTGATGATGATAGTGTTAGAGTCATTTACCCAACATGCACACTTATTTGGTCAATTTTGGCCTATTTACCCTCTATCCTAAGTTTTATTGACTTACTTGGCCTCAAATGAGCACACTATGACATCAACATGAGCACAACCATGAACTCCTTTAGTCAAGCAGGCCAACTAATCCTTCTCCTTCATTCGGGGAGGCTAACTGGGCTTCCTCCTTCAATTGGGGAGCAATTTTAGGGTGATTTGAGTGTCACAAGTGCACCTAATTGGTAACTGATTGTTGTTTCACCTAACAACTAGTTAAGCTAAGTTGTAAAGGTGCCTCCATCTATTATTTGTTTATTTTTGGCTAATATTTATGAAATAGAGACAACTAGGGCGCCTCCAACCACTTCTGATGATAAGTGGCACTTCAGTTAACTCAATCAGAGCTACTTGGAGTTATGGATGCGCTACCTCCTTGAGTTGGACATGCAGTTACATGTGATGAGTCACAATCAGTTAGACTAAGTCAACTATTGTAGTCTGATTCAGTTAGGACTTAGTGTGAGAGTCATTTATTGATTATATTAGTGGTTAACTAAGTGTGCTGCGTGTGTCTACATTCAGTTAAGCAACACTCATCCATGTAATTTGAATGACCTCCTTGAGTATTCAAATTAGCTTGGAATTCATACATTCTGCATGAGACTGTATTGTAATTATTCATTCTTTACTGATAATACAGAACTGCAACCTCCTATTGCAGTACTGTTTCATTATTTTCATGTGTAATCTGTCAATTGAATCACTTGTGAGTTTATGCTTTGTCCAATATTGCTATGACAGAATTAATATGGTATCAGAGCTTACTGTGGGACAAAGCTATTTTCTTCAAAAACATGGTTTTTGATGGATCTTGCATGCATAATTGAGCAAAATCTCAAATTCCAGCTCTGCACCAGAAGCGAAAGGTTTACCGTTTAATACCCAAGTAAAGGAATTGTTGATCAAGCTTGCTTGATCAATTATGCTGGGTGTGATGAAAACCTAAAATGTGTAGGTTGTTCGACCTTACGGTGACTTTATTTTGTTGATTACAGGTTTTTACAGGTTATTTGCAATCACTATAGTAGCTCAATGGCTCATTCTCTCAATCTCCTCACGTCTTTAAACTACCATAAATGGAAGGTAGACATGGAGATTCAACTTCATTCAAGAGGGCCTTACCGGGTCACCATGAACACATAATTAGAGCCTAATGCTACTACAGAGAAGATAAAATACTGGAATAAACTGGATGAGACCTATGGATTTCTTTGTTTGTCCATATCCAAGGATTTTCTTTTCCACATCTGGGGATTGAAGACTCTGAAGGAGATTTTGGACCATCTCACTACCTTGTTTGATAAACATGATGATCTTTGGATCTATCAGCTTGAGAACGAGTTGATCTCCATGAATCTAAGCAATTTCAAATCCATGAATGATTTTTTCACAAAATTCAAGCATCTACTCCTCTAGATAAAGCAATGCAAGGTGGAGAAGGAAGATGACCAGCTCATCTTAGATATCTTCCCTGAATTGGGTCTAGACTATTCTGTCTTTGTTTCATCATTCCACGTGGGAAATCTTACTACCCCAAACTAGAAAATTCCTTCTCTTGATGCCTTCATCAAGACCCTTACAAATGATCATGATAAGCTTGTTCAGATGGGGATCCTCAAATCTTCAAAATATCAAGCTTTGTTTGCTTTGGGGCCAAAGGATTCAAAAGGAAAAGGAAAGTAGAAGAATCCAAAGGAAAAAGTAGAGGCTCCAAAGCCTAAATAAAAGAACCAGGAAGAGGAGCCTTCCAACTCTAAGAAACACAAGAACAAAGGACATCAAGGCAAGGAAAAAGTCAAGTGTTCTTACTGCAGGAAGGGATTCCACCCTAAGCATGCCTACATGAAGAAGAATCTTGATGAGATGACTTCTCTCCTTGAGAGAAACAACATCAATCTCCCTAAGAACCTTCAAAGGAGAGATAATCAATATCGGGATCCACAACAAGAAACAGGTCATGCTCTCATGGCAAGCACCTCGAAACCCACAACTCTGCTCATAGACTCTAGAGCTTCGAATCACATGATGGAAAGCATAGATTATTTTTCCTCCCTAGACACTGACAAGAGCATCCCCATAGATATGGGAGATGATTCCACCAACATATTGAAAGGACAAGGTACGGAAAATGTTGAACATGGCACTTTTTTCAATGTTATGTATGTACCCTCTCTTGCCTCCAACCTCCTGAGTGTATATAAAATGAATCATACTGGAGTGCCCAAGAGAGTAACCTTCATCCCTGATGATGTGGAAATCAATGAGATTGCATCCGGGAATCTTGTTGCAAAAGGATTTGCAAACCATCATGCAAAAGCCTATGAGTTTTCCCATTTTTTGGAGGATGCAAATCCCACCGCTCTTCTGAATCATGGAAATGAGGTCAGTAGACTCTGGCATGAGAGGTTTGGCCATTTAAATTTTAAATACTTGCAGCAATTACAGAAAAATTCCATGTGTGAAGGCCTCCCGACAATCAGAACTACCAAAGGAATTTGCAAGGGCTGTGTTGTAGGCAAACACCCCAAGCATAAGTTTGATCGGGGGAAGGCTTGTCGTGCATCAAGTATATTGGGGCTGCTGCATTCTAATATCAGAGGACCAATTCCCATCACATCCATGAGTGGATCTCGGTATGTTCTCACGTTCATAGATGAATTTTCTACATACTCCTGGGTGTTTTTCATTAACAAAAATTCAGAAGTTTTAGAAAAATTCATAGAATTGAAAGCACTGGTTGAGAAAGCATATGGGAAAAATCTCAAATCCCTAAGATATGATAATGGAGGTGAATATATCAGTACTTATTTGTTTAATATATGTTCCAAGAGTGGGATAAAGATCCAACATTCCATTCCCTACACCCCTCAGTAAAATGGTGTAACAGAAAGGAAAAACCGCTCTCTAAAGGAGATGGCCACATGCATGCTAGATGCAAAAGGATTGGATGCAAATTTGTGGGCTGAAGCCATGAATGTTGTAGAACATATTCAGAACAGAGTACATCACTCTTCCATGAATGGAAATACACCCTTCAAAGCCTATTTTGGACACAAGCTGGATGTGTCACATTTCAGGGTGTTTGGGTCCACTGCATGGGCCCGGATTCCGTCTGACAAAAGGAAATATTTGAAAATGAAAAGTGTTGAATGTATATTTATTGGATATCCAGAAGAATACAAGATATTAAAGCTGCTGAATATCATAACAAAGCCAATTTTCATCGAAATAAGTGTTAAGTTTGATGAGACTCTCCAAGAGGTAGAGCTAGTTGGAGAAAATTCTGCTGATTTTCCTGCCTGTTTTGCTGACAATTTGGGTGACAAAAATGGGGGTGATGACTCTGATTTTGCAGAACTGATATCTGATATCAGTGAGAGAGAAAAATCAGATTCATAATCATATTCTGAAGTGCAAACAGATATCCCAACTTGGGCCAAGAAAACACTTTCTTTCGTCGGGGAAAACATTGGAAATCCTGCCGATTCGAGAAGAACCCGGTCCGAATTTCAAGGAGCAGGTATTGCGCTCTCTTTCCATGATGATTTAATGTCCGAAACCTATTATTTAATGTTAGGTTCAGATCCAAAGTCTTACTACCATGCTTGGAAACATTCGAGATGACAAGCTGCCATGGACGAAGAGTTTAACTCTCTTCGAAAGAATGCTACTTGGGAGCTAGTTTCCCTTTCACCTAGAAGGAAATTAGTTCAATGCAAGTCGGTGTTTCGGAAAAAGGTTTCTGCTGATGGAAAAACATGAAAGTATAAGGCAAGGCTGGTTGCAAAAGGGTTCTCCCAGGTCCAAGGAGTGGACTACCGTGAGACCTTTGCACCAGTGGCAAAGATGGACTCCATTCGCCTAGTTTTGGTAATTTCTGCATCTAAGCACAGGGAGGTGGATCATATGGATTTAAAACTGCCATTCTACATGGAGATATTCATGAGGAGATATACATGAAGCATCATGAGGGCTACATTTCAGATACTACTTTGGTTTGCAAATTGCAAAAGTCTTTATACGGGTTGAAACAGGCCCCAAGATCATGGTATGCCAAGATGGATGCCTTCGTGCTTTCACAAAACTTCCAAAGGTGTAAGTCTGATACGAATGTTTATATACAGAAGTATGATGGAAATTTACTTATTATTGTCTTATATGTTGATGATATCTTGATCACTGGAAGCACACTTGCTTGCATTTCATTCATTAAAATTGTCCTCCATGATGCATTTGAGATGAGCGATTTGGGATTGCTAAAACAATTTTTGGGGCTTGAAATTGCACAAAATTTTGATGGGATAATGGTAACTTAGTATAAATACATTTCAGAATTGTTAGTGAAGTTTAACATGGATAAATGTAAGGATTCCCATTCCCTTTCCTCTCAGGAGTCAGTCTTGAAGAGGGAAAAAACACTTTACCCAAGGATTGCACTATTGACTGCCAGCTGATTGGTAGCTTTATTTACTTGACTCATTCACGACCTGATGTATGTTATGCTATGAATGCTGTATCAAGATACATGCAGTAGCCTCATGACCTGAATTTGAAGGCAGCCAAGAGGATCCTTCAGTATATCCAGGGCACAAGATCCTGTGACATCCACTATGCTACAGATTCGAAGCTAGAGTTGGTTGGATATACAGATTCAGATTGGGTAGGAGATTCTACTGATTGGAAGTCCACTTCTGGATATGTATTTATCTTTGGTGGTGGCCCCATTTTCTGGTCCAGCGAAAAACATGCTGCCATTTATTTGTCTTCAATAGAGGTTGAGTACAGGGGAGTAGTGAGTGCTTGCATCCAAGCTGTTTGGTTGCAAGGCATTCTTTCAGAGTTTGATTTTCGTAGTGCTTTGTACACCGTCATATTTTGTGACAATCAAAGTACTATTAAGATGTCCACATATCTAGTTACCAGGTAGAGGAACAAACACATAGAGATTCACATGCACTACATCAGGGAGCTGGTGCATGACAAGACCATAGTTTTGCAATACTGCCCTATAGATGAGTAAATTGCAGATATCTTCACCAAGATATTTGCAGAGAAAAAGTTCACTTACCTCCGTTCACTGTTGGGGGTGAGTTCATCAGGGTGATCCGATTCTTCTTCAATGTTCAGCTTGAGGGGGGGTTTTGTTCCCACTAGGTTTTCCCTCTTTCCTCACTTAGATTTATTTTTGAACATTGTTAGAGTTACATATTTGTACAGGGTGACCTATGGCCATTGTTGCCGGGGCCCTAGCATTTTATGCATTTTATTTTTACTCCTCCTGAGTATAGCTTAAGGGGGGGTGTTGGAGTCATTTACCCGACATGCACACTTATTTGGTCAATTTTGGCCTATTTACCCACTATCCTAAGTTTTATTGACTTAATTGGCACATGATTACCACACCCATGCCCTCCTTCAGTCAAGGAGGCCAACTAAGCCTTCTCCTTCATTCAGGCAGCCTAACTGGGCTTCCTCCTTCAATCAGGGAGCAATTCTGGGGTGATTTGAGTGTCATAAGTGCACCTAATTGCTAACTAATTGTTGTTTCACCTAACAATTAGTTAAGCTGAGTTGTAAAGGCACCTCCATCTATTATTTGTTTATTTTTGGCTAATATTTATGAATTGGAGACAACTAGGGCGCCTCCAACCACTTTTGATGACAAGTGACACTTTAGTTAACTCCATCGGAGATACTTGGAGTTATGGATGCGCTACCTCCTTGAGTTGGACATGCAGTTACATGTGATGAGTCACAATCAGTTAGACTCAGTCAACTATTGCACTCTGATTCAGTTAGGACTTAGTGTGAGAGTCAGTTGTTGATTAGATTAGTGGTTAACTAAGTGTGCCAAGTGTGTCTGACATTCAGTTAAGCAACACTCATCCATGTAATTTGAATGACCTCCTTGAGTATTTGAATTAGCTTGGCATTCATGCATTATGCATGAGGCTGTATTGTAATTATTCATTATTTACTGATAATATATAACTCCAACCTCCTATTGCAGTATTGTTGCATCATTTTCATGTGTAATCTGTCAATTGAATCACTTGTGAATTTATACTTTGTCCAAGATTGTTGTGACAGAATTATTTATAGACAATCTCACGGTTGAAGTTTCTCTGTAAGTTATCAAAAGCAATATTTTTGAGGACATACTTGTTTTGATGTTAAGTTTTCCTCAGATCAACGCGATGGTTCAAAGTTGGATGGAGTGTTATAACATAAATGATGAACCTAAGGATGATGATCCATGTGATATATGTAACACCCCGGTTTTGACCCGATGGTATTGAATTGTATATGATGTAAATAGTAGTAACAAATCGTGGTGTGGAGCTCAAGGCAAAGGCCCCACCAGGGATTTAGTATTTTATGTTTCAACAATTAAAATCGACGCTAATGGTTTATGTGCTAGCCAGGCATGATATGTTTGAGACATCATTTAAAATGCACATTGCAAATTAATAAAAATACCACAACTAGCTATGCACCGCAACGTTAAAGAGATGGGGGCATGATTTCACAAGGAATAGGGAGGGGGAAATATCCAAACCTTTGGGCCAATGGGGAAAAGCCAAATGCCAAGGGAAAACCCATAAGTTTTCAAACACCCATTTTTTTTTTGTGCCCAGTCATCTCTAAGTTGGTTGAGGAAGTTATTTCCTTGGGATGGGAAAGGTATGGAGGTCAATTTCAAATTGGGAATACCACCCATTTTTGGAAAGTGTGTTTTTGACTTGTGGGGAAAGTAAAATCTTGGGAAGGCATGCCCAAGCCATTATGCACCCATGACTTTCATTTCTCACCCATCCTCATGGAGTTTTGGCTCCCTCACGCAGCAGGAAGAGACCGATCTCTCTCCTCCACAATTCAGCCACCGATTCCTTCCCTTATCCATACCCAGAATGCATTTTGGGCATTGCTGGGTGAATGGGAAGAAAGGGGCCATGATTTTGGGGTTTGAGGAGGCCATTTTTCCACTGTGAGCAAGCTGGGAGCTTCCCACATGTTTTTCTGCTTTTTCCCAAATTTCTCCAAGCTAGGAAACCTGTTTTTATGTTGTTCAGTGAGTGGGCCAAGGAGACCCACGATTTGGGTGTGTGTGGAGGTGGTTTCAACTCCTACAATGTCCAGAAACGTTTTGTGGAAACATATTTTCTCTCACATGGTGTTTTTCCCTAATTTACTGGGTCGTTTTTTGTTAGAAATCCGTTTTTGGAAACACCCAATGGATGGGAGAGTAGATCTATGATCCGAGGGTTTGAGGAGGTTGTTTTTACCTCTGTGAAGCCCATGAACGTTTCCTAAAAACGTATTTTCTCATGCAGGGTTGTTTTCCCCTCAACCATTTCATTTTGGTTGCCCAAAAACGTTTGATCTTATCCAACAGTTGTGTATAGCTGTGTTTGATTAATTGGTTGACTATGTGTTTCATGCAAAGTGTGGCTTGGCTAAGTAAGTCCAAGGAACCCATGTGTTGTTGGTTAATTTCCCTAGCAACCTGTAAAACCCAATTTCTTATTGGCTTGGATGGATAGTCTGTGAAACCCAATGGTGTGTTGGCTTGACTGGGGATGTATGGTTTTGGCTATATGTGAGCCTGTTATTCCCTAGTACCTTGTAGAATCATGCCCATCTTGGGGGTGTCAGTGATGCTGAGAGATTGAGGAGCACACTGGCCTATGGTTGGGTGGAACATTGTAGCAACGTAGCTAGTTGTGGGTCAGCTTCTTTTCAAGATAAGTATTCTTTTGTATGCTATTCCTATAGCTGTATTTGTTTTATGAATTATTATGAACATGTTGAATGCTTGTATGAATGTTTTTGATTTCACTGTAGATTGCATTATACATCTCTGTACATTTTTAATTCAATGCATTTTTATGTTTATGTTCATGGGCTAGATTTCCCATTTGACAGCAGTAGCGTGTTGGTCATGTCCTCTCCATCATCGGGATGAGGGTTGGGGATGTGACAGTGTGGTATCAGAGCTCATGTTGTAGCTTTGGGCCTTAATGGGTCATGAAGAGAAGTTGACAGAGGCTGGAATCAACCTTTGTGTTCAAATACGTCAGCTATGTTGCCAAGATTTGAGCCGACAATGGCAGCTGGGTTGCCAAGAGTCAAGCCGACGAGGATCACGGCCGAGGCGTGTTGGGGTAGTCGACAGCATTTCTCCGATGACGTCAGTGAGAAAGTGACAATGGAAGATGATGCGCTGAAGCGACGACATTGGCGAGAAGAATCGGGTGAAGCCGAGACAATTCGTCAGCTATATTTTTTGGTTTCACTGACACAGTGGACGAAGCCAAGGAAAGAAAGAAAATTTTCTAAGTATGGAATCAGAAAATTTTGGTGAAATTGGCTGCAATGTCGGCTGAGCACATCAAAAGACCTTGGATATTTGAGCCGACGTGTGTCAGGTGGAAGTTGGGGTTTTAGCCAATGCATGTCAGCTGGTTTGAGCCGATGGGAAGGAAAAATAAAAAAATTTGAAAATTTTTCTAAGTGTGGAAAAATTGGCAAAAATCAGAGAATTTTGTCGATACGTCGGCTGAGCTCCACCGAACATTTGGGAGTTTTAGCCGCAACACATTGGGTGGAAAGTTGAAATTTTCTGCAACAGAGGAAGGCTTGGCCGAGACGAACTCGAAAAATTTTCTGCTACGGCGGAAGGCTCGGCAAGTTGCTGAGCGGAAGAAACTTCATAATTTTTCTGCAACGACGACAGTTTTGGAAAGTTGCCAATCGAAAGAAAGTTGGACATTTTTCCGCTACGGCGAAAGGCTCGTAGCCGGTGAAAGTCTGAAACTTTTTTGATGCAGCAGCAGATGAAAGTCAAAAATCTTTCCAACGCATTGGGTGAAAGTCAATTTTTTTTTCAAAATAGCGGAAGGAGAAGACGAAAGGAATTGGGTGAAGTTGATGACGCGTATCAGACAAAATTGAGAAATTTCATCGACACATTGGAAGGAAAAGGAAAATGGAGCCGATGTGTCAGAAAATTTTTGGTGAGTTCTACGACACGTCGGAGGGAAAATGAAGTTCCATAAACATTTTATGGAAATGTATTTTCTCTCACAAGATGTTTTTCCCCA
This sequence comes from Pseudotsuga menziesii, assembly GCA_001517045.1. Classification (NCBI taxonomy): domain Eukaryota; kingdom Viridiplantae; phylum Streptophyta; class Pinopsida; order Pinales; family Pinaceae; genus Pseudotsuga; species Pseudotsuga menziesii. Next base: position 301,849 of record LPNX010833864.1, read on the forward strand.
ATTTATAGGGTCGTTTTTGGTTACAAATCCGTTTTTGGAAATACCCAACGGATGGGAGAGTAGATCCACGATATGAGGGTTTGAGGAGGTCATTTTTACCTCTATGAAGCCCAGGAACATTTCCTGAAAATGTATTTTCTCATGCATGGTTGTTTTTCCCTCAGCCATTTCATTTTGGTTTCCCATAAACGTTTGATCATATCCAACAATTGTGTATGGTTGTTTTCGATTAATTGGTTGACTGTGTGTTTGATGCAAAGTGTGGCTTGGCTGAGTAAGTCCAAGGAACCTATGTGTTGTTAGTTAGTTTCCCTAACATCCTGTAAAACCCAATTTCTTATTGGCTTGGTTGGACTATCCGTGAAACCCAACGGTGTGTTGGCTTGACTGGGGATGCATGGTTTTGGCTATGTGTGAGCCTGTTATTCCCTAGTTCCTTGTGGAATCATTCCCAACTCGGGGGTGGCATTGACGCTGAGAGATTAAGGAGCACACTGGCCTATGGTTGAGTGGAACGTTGCAACGACGTAGCTAGTTGCGGGTCAGCTTCTTTTCAAGATAAGTATTCTTTTGTATTTTATTCCTACAACTGTATTTGTTTTATGAATTATTATGAACATGCTGAATGCTTGGATGAATGTTTTTTCTTCCACTATAGATTGCATTATACATATGTGTAAATTTTTAATTCTATGTATTTTTATGTTTATGTTCATGGGCTAGATTTCCCATTTGACAACAACAGTGTGTTGGTCGCATCCTCTCCATCGTCGGGATGAGGGGTGGGGACGTGACAAGATATATATCCCTGAATATGAGGGTAGTCGAGTAGTGTAGGAGTTGGAATTATTAAATGAAAAATTTATGAAACCCCTCAAAATAAAGAAGGTGAATATTGGTTCCCCAGAGAACCCAAAATTTTCCAATATTAGGGATTATTGGGATGATGAGACAATAGGGAAAATTATAGATCTATTTCATGAATTCTAGGATATATTCCTAGCAAAATTATTGGAAATGAAGGCGATCGTTGGTGATCTTGAAGAAATGAATCTAGACACAAAACCTATCAAGAAACGACAATATAGATTAAATAATATATATAAGAAGAAGGTCAATAAAAAATTAGACAGAATGTTAGATGAAGGAATTATTGAACCTATCGAAGAATCATAATGGATTATCCCAATGGTTGTTCATGACAAGAAAACTGGTGAAGTTTGTATCTATGTCGACTTGTGGAAACTAAGTGATGCTTTCCTGCATGATCCATTTCCTACATATTTCACATATGAAGTACTGGAGAGCGTAGGAGGGAAAGAGAAGTACTCTTTCATTGATGGATTCTATGGGTACCATCAAATAAGGATTGCGAAAAAAGATCGACATGATACCACCTTTGCGAAAGAATGGGGTTGTTTCCAATACATGGTAATGCCATTTGGACTCAAGAATGCGCATGGTATTTTTTCTAAAATAATAGTAGCTTCTTTTAAATACTTTATCCATAAATTTATTGATGTATACTTTGATGATTGAAAGGTCTATGGGCTAGTTAAAGATAATATTGAGAGTCTTCGAATGATCTTGGAATGATGTAGATAATTCCATATTTCTCTACATTTGAAGAAATGTATTTTTTTTGCTCCTTTTGGTATTTTGCTGGGTCATGTTGTTTGTCAAGATGAAATATTGATGAACCTTGCAAAGATTGCAATGCTTGTTGACTTACCCACACCCACATCAGTTAAACAGTTAAGGACCGCACTGGGACATACTGGTTGTTACAGAAAATTCATTTGGAGATATGCCGAGGTCACTTCTCCAATGGAAAAATTGTTGAAGAAAGATGTTAAATTCCAATGGGAAGAGCAATGTCAAAAGAGCCTGGATATCCTTAAAAAGAATATGGTCTCATCTCCTATATTGGTATTTCATGATTGTTGGAAATAATTTCATGTACATGTTGAAGTGCCATCTGCTGGACTTGGCATGGTGCTTACATAACCAGGCTAGGGATCTCTGGATCACCCCATTGCATATGATAGTAGGAATTCGTCAACCGCAGAAAGGAATTATACCACTACTGAGCGAGAAGGACTTTCTATGGTATATGCACTCCAAAAATTTCAATATTATTTACTAGGAAGTCACTTTAATATTTTTATAGACCATTCTGCATTAAAGTGCTTGGTCATTAATCCAATGTTGGGGGGGAAGATCTGTCGATGGCTTGTTCTCTTCCAGGAATTTGATTTTGAAATTATTATAAAGCCAGGATGATTGAATGCAGGACCTGGCCATCTTTTGATATTAGAGAATAGAGAAAATCCTAATAGTCTAGATGATAATCTTCTCAATGCATAATTATTTGCATTCAAAATTATTGATGATCATTACGAAGACATTGTAGATTTATTAACTACAGGGTATGCACTAGAAGGATTCGACACAACACAAAAGAAGAAACTAGTTGTGAAAGCTGCAAACTTCTAGCTCATAGGTGGAGAATTATATATGATGGGACTAGAAGAGATACTCCGTTGATGTGTCTTGTAACATGAGAGACCACTGGTGTTGAAAGAAGCTCATGATGATGTTGTAGGGGGGCATTATGGAAGAAAAGTAACAATGTACAATATTTTATAGGAAGGATTATGGCGGCTTACCATTCATGTAGATGCTATGTATTATTGTCGCAAATGTGATATTTGTCAACATACTATGAAGGCATCACGATGAGATGAAATTCCACTGATACAAAAGGTGACTTTGCAAGCATTTGATAAGTGGGTTGTTGAATTTATGGGTCCCACTAACCCACTAGGAAAAAAAATGGGTGCATGATATATAATTACTGTGACAGATTATTTAACTAGGTGGGCCAAAGAAGCACTAGTAAGATATTGTACTGACACAAATGTAGCAATATTTTTGTTCAACCATCTTGTAACTAGGTTTGGATTCCCAAAAATTCTGATAAGTGACCAGGATACACATTTTGTTAATCAGCTGGTTGAAAAACTATTTGATGAGTTTTAGATTTAGCATAGGAAGATAATGCCATATCATCAACAAGATAACGACGTTGTCGAAGCATTTAATAAAATTTTAGAAAATGCACTAATTAATATATGCAATGTTAATAGGGATTATTGAGATCACAAAATACTTGCAGTATTATGGGATTATTGCAAAACATGTAAGAAGTTGATAGGGCACACTCCATTCATACTGGTTTATGGGAAGGAGGCTATTATGCCAATATAATACATTGTACCCAGCCTTAGAATAGATGCAATTACTGAGATGCTAGATGGTAGTGGAATTAAAGAAATATTATCTCAACTAGTACAAATGGAGGAAGATCGATTCATTTCAGGTTATCATCAAGGTGTTAAGAAAGAGCGACAGAAGGCTTGACACAACCGCCACATAAAGTTCAAACAATTTCAGCCTGGTGATTTTCTTCTTCTCTATGACAGTAAGTTTTTGAAACACCCTGGAAAGCTCGAAACAAAATGGTTAGGAACATATGTTGTCATTCATATTACTGATGTTGGTGATATTCAGTTACAAAAGTTATATGGTACACTTTTCGATGGGATGATAAATGGGAGTTGGTTGAAACCATATCAGGATAGCCATACTTCGCTCGAATGAAAAGGTATTGGTTGAAAAAAAAATTGAAGTCTTGTGTATAAGTTGAAATTCTATCGCAAGTTAAATGTTTGTCACAAGACAAACTTCTATTGCAATACAAACTTCTGTCGCAAGCTTCAATTGGGTTGCATTTGAAGTTAAGTAGTGGGAGGTTTTGGTGGCGTGCTTTCTGTCAAATATGTAATTAATGCATAATAATTGATTTCTTTTAGGGTGAATGAAGTGATGCATTAAATGGCAAATTTTCATAATGATCGAAAATATTTCCCTATGTGAAAGGATTATCTTCCATCTTTTTCAATTTATTGCAGACCTACGTGATTGGATGAATTAATGCATGCATAAACCTATTTCATTCTCAACATAAGTATTTTACTTCTTTGTATCAAGGTGTGCGGTTTGTTGAAGTGAAATAATTGTACTTTGCAACTCTTTGAATATGAAAGATGTTTATAATGGATATTTATGTGTAGAGTACAAGCATTATTCAAGGTTTAGGAATGGAGGCCCCTCTTGCCATACCCATTGCTGAAGAGGCACCAGGGGTTCTGTCGTGGCTTATCCTTGTCAATCCACCAAGGAGGAAATAAACGACTAGCCGTGTAGTTTTTTCTGAGCAGAGGTTCAAATACACACATGATGTTGAAGCTTCACGTTCTAGATCTGCAATGATATTAACCAGATATATGTCATCGTGGAAGGATAATTCACCCATTGAGGTTTGCAAGAATGTCAAGTATCTACTGGTTAATCCATCCATTCCGAAATATGTGCATGTTACGTTGGATATTCCCTGAACCCCATGTATTGGGGTATATGACAACAGTGAAACTTGTTGAAGGAGTGCCTATTCAGTTGGTCCCTATGGAGTGGGCTTGCGGGTTAGAGAAGTTGATAATTTTTTCTTTGATGTATATGCTTCATTTTGGTTGCACTACTGAGGTCAATACATGCATGAAGCAGTTGTTGGTTTGTTTCCATTGGGGATGCTTAGCGTTGGATAACCACATTTCTATATATGTCAACTTGATTTCTTCTAACACTGGGCTCCCTAAAGCATGGGATGACCTAGCACCATTTATTGATGGTAAGGAGCATGATCCAAGCCTAGTCACTCATATGAAGGAGAAGTACAATATTGAAATATGATCGAACCAGTGAATTGTTGGTACCATCACTACAACAGAGCACCGTGCTATTGAAGTTCCAATGAATTGGTCTACATACTTTCTGAATGAACTATTGGTAGATGCCATCGATGCCTAGGAAAAAGGTACTATTACCAAGAATATTTCAATCAGTGTAGACACAACTTGTTCCCCCAGCCTACATGGCGCAAGTGTAGAACAAAAGGACACAACAATATATCCTCTCCCTAGATGTTTGATCTACTTGAATGTAAATCTCTCTTTACCTTGAATGTGGGAGGTTTTCCTTGTTTCATAGATCCTTGTGCAATCAATTATACCTACAAAGAACACAGGAAACAAGACAAGACATGAGAGAAACAAGATAAATCAATGATCTATGCTAATGATCAAGGAAACTAGTAATAAACAATTAACATGAACATGAATCATTTATGGGAAAGGGAAACAATTTTGTATTAAGGATGAGAAAAGAAATATACAACCAAAAACTTGATGTTGAACCTTTGCTTTTACAATATCTTTGACACTCTCACACACACTATGAACTATGCAACCTCTTACTCACAGACTCTCTCTCTTTTACTCCTATACCAGACTTCAATCCAACAACATAAGGATTCTCTTTTGGTCTCTCTTTCACATGGTCCATGTATCTTGCATTTATAGGCCAAAGGTGGCCCAAATGGGTTGAGATGTTTTTGGAGCAAGGTAGGGAATGATCCCTATGGGTTAGTAGGTTGAGTGTCAGTTCTCCCAAGTAGATAGGATCATCCTCCATGAGAGATTTCTCCTGGATGTTTCTCGAATCTTCTCTTTGTCCCTTTTGGGAGTACTAACGCTCCTTGTAAGAGGGATAAGTGCGCCAGTGCACCTTGTGGTTATGTGACAAGCTACACCATCACCTTATGCTAGTGGAAAACATACGCTAGGTTTGCCTAACACCCTGTTCTAGGTATCAAGGTGGTTATACTGCATAAGAATGAGCAATAAGACCCCAAAAAGAGGTTTTGGCCAAGGACTTCAGAGGATTAGAGCATTATGACGTTTTTTGGGTATAAGAGAATATCCCCAAAAGCATGAAGTTAAAGGAATGTTATTGGTGAAATTATTTTCTAGATGTTGATCCAATTAGAGGAAAAAGAGAGGTGAGTAAATACTTGACATAAGACCAATCACCAACTATCTGACTCATACATGGATGTAGACCAATGCACTATATATCCGTGTATGATGACCATGTCATGGCTACTAACAGTACACTATAGATCCATGAACAACAAGACTCAAATCGGAACATGGCTATAGAACATATGAAGTAGATCTGACTTGACACTAGACATAGCCACCGAACATACAATGTTGATCCATGTCATAAGTTTAAACAATACTCCATCGCAACTTGAGGATAGGAACATATTCAGGTGAATACCTAACCACTCAAGGTCTTCATTCCATTCCCCACCGATACGATTCTAACAATGCGAATATCTGTCCTGATGTTGAACATGGTAGAAACCACTTGATTACCGGTCATTTATGTATATCGTTAACAAGTGCGAGTGATATAACTATTGATGTCAATGATTCCCAAGGTATCCCAGTACATGCCTACAAATATGAATAGAGGAACTATAGTCAAACACTCAATGAAATCCTTTGATCAGAGGCCACTGATGAAATCCCACTATTGAAAGTGAGGAAGCATGCCATTGAGGCATGCAGGCTTTAAGTTACTTGACTTGGTTTCTAAGTCTAATTCTCGGATGATGTGCTGGTGTCGATAGGAATAGACTCATCGAAGGAGGACCATGATGTTTCCCCCATCATCGACATGAAACATGGAACAAAAGATGATGTTGAAGTGATGAAAACAACCATAGGACTGGTTTAGATATAACTGAATTGAAGGAAGGTAAGGAAACTGTAGAGGTAGATTGCAGAGGAGGTTTCCATTGAACATTGAATGACATGACAAATGACTTGGTAGCATTGAATTGACGAGGCAGAGACCATATGTAATGCAAGGAGAGGATGATGCATTCTTTGAATTGAATCAAAGGAGTTAAATGACTCACAAAAGTGGATCGAATCGACAACAAGTTGAATACCCAACTGCTTGAAATGAAAATGCAGACATATGCCATGTTTAAGGGAAGGTTATTAGCTACCATTAATACAAAAGAAATACGTTCCCCATTTCCTTAATTTCCCCATTGCAAAGGATGAGTACCTATTTGATTTTTAACGAGCTTAAAAAGGGTAACAAACGCTTGATGTAGCTCATCAAGTGATGAGTCCATTGTCATATGTTTTATGAACCTAAGAAATGAGGGGTTCATTCCCAGAAAGGGTCCTTATTTGTTTAATTATACGAGTATGAGGAAAGTAAAATCAGTCTTCGTTTCAGGTTTACAGAGTCTGAAATGACTAAGAAGACACCAGGGTGAAATTTTTCATAAATTTAGTCCCCGAGGCCCGAAAAAGTATAAACTCATGCATAGGATAACTCTTCTAGTTGTGATAAAATAGAGTATACATTTTTTGTAAATGAGTCTAATCGATTCGAAAAAGGGGTAAACTATCACCGACTAGATGATATTTCAAATACTTTTACAAGCATGAAAGAATCAAGCTCGCTTGGCGATATTTTCGTGTTTAAACAATCTCAAAAAGAGCTTAAAGATGACTTTATAAAGGGTTCTTTTTTCAATAATCCATTTTAATGATTCTAAAAAAGTAGTAAAATAACACTTGATACCTTTTCAACGATTTTTTAACGAGAACACCAAAGATATAGAAAGCACTTGATACCTTTTTCATGTTTGAATCTAGAGCACAAAAAAGCGATAAAGTAGGCTCAACACCATCTTACTGTTTTTAACGAGCTCGAAGATCGGTTGAAATAATGCTAAAGGTATATGCTTCATTTTTTAATGAGCATGGGTGATGCAGTCACGAGACAAGATTCTATAACTGTGCTTGTATTGGAAATTGAAATAACCATGCTCCACGGAAAAAATTGTTTGGCTCTTGCAGTTGCAGACAATAGTTTCTCTTTTCAAATGGAAAATAATGAAATGAAACTTGGGCATGAAGCCAGATAATTTCTATCCATTCAATCAGTTTTTTCTTCACACACATAGACAATCACTGTAAAGGTAGGTGTCATTTCCGTCAGATGAGATGAACGTTTGAATGACTACAAGGAAACCACTACTCTCTTGTCATGTCAATGGTAGTTATAGTGCAATAATGACCAAAGTGACCCAAAACATACACTGTAAAAATATCCCGATATTTTCAAATTAATGATGACCAATTGTTATTTCCAGGACTCAAATTTATCTTGCGACAACATCACTGTTCATGGAACCGATATCCTTCCTTCGACAAAATTATTTCAGTGCGACAGATGGGGTGTATTCACCTTATTTTTTCTTCTGGCGACATACAAAGAATCCATGACAATTTTCCTCTGGTTGTGACATACTATCAATCTACGACAATCTTTGCTTTTGCAACAGCTAATTTCTTGTGGTTAAAACAATTTTTTTTAAAGGGTTTTTCTTTTTCTTTTCTCTATTTTTTTTAATTTGACCGAGTTGTGGACATACTAATAAGACTTTATCCAAATTTTGTTTACCGGTGCTATGACATGTGTTCCATCCAACTTCTATAATTGCACTGTTCCTCCATCAATGATATGCATGACAATATATGGTCCTAACTAGTGTGTTTCTAGCTTACCTGGATGCTTGAAGAATTTTCTATCATACATAAGAACAAGTCCTCCGATTTGAAATTGATTTTTCTTGATGTGGTGATCATGCCATATTTTCTATCTTTATTTCTCAATGTTTTGATGATATCCTGCAACAAAACCCTATTCTTCCAACTATATCAGTTGTGATAGTATTTCCTCGATAGCACCAACATATATCATCTCCGTGATCACAACAATACTTAGGATGGAGACAGTGTATTCCATGGGAATCACATCTTCTTGTCCATATAACAGCCAAAATGGAGTTCTACCTATCAAGTTCTTACAGGTCGTGCGATATTCCCATAGTACTACAATTTGTTTTTTATCCTAGTCATCTCTCTGGACATTGCAAATATTTGTCAATGCATTCTCTAGGATTTTTTTAAATTCTTTGACATCACCATTTGCTTGAGGGTGATATGGTGTTGTCTTCCTCTATTGGATCTGGAGTTCTTCCGTCTATTCCTTAATCAACTGGTTGACAAAGTGTGTGCCTTGGTCGCTATTCAAAACATTTTCAAATAAAGATTTAGCAATAGTCGCAACAACACAATCTTTTACTGGCGCTAATTCGATCCATTTGGTCGGGTATTCGGTTGCAGTAATTATATACCTAGCACTTGTGCGTTTCCTTGTTGGAATAATAGGGCCCACAAAATCAATGACCCATTTATATAATTCCTATAGAGTTATTTGTGGTACTAATGGAATTTCATCTCATTGTGATGAATTTCCAGTTTTTTGACAGATATCACGACTGCAACAGTATTCTTGAGCATCTGCATGCATGGTGGGACACCAAAATCCTGCTTGCAACATCTTTCACGCTGTATATTTTCTAGCAAAGTGTCATCCCACAACATGAGCATGCGCTTCATTTGGTATCATCAGCTGCTCATGTTCCATGATGCAATGATAAATAATATCATCATGGCCCATTTTATATAATTTTCCAACGATCAATTGGAAGTCTACAGCTCACACAACTAATTGTTTATTCTGTGCCATAGTAAATTTAGCTGGTGGATAACCTACAATAAAAAATTGTATGGTGTCTCTGTACTCGTCATCAACCATTGTTATCACAAATAGTTTCACATTAGGGAGACTATTGTCGGGGTTACTAGGTTTGTTGGCACTTTCAATCCTTGACATTGTTAGAAAACAGGACCGCAGAGCAATAACATATATACAATTAAATCATTAAAAAAGATGCAAAACAAATTAAACACATTACAGAGAGAGACAGATCTAACGTGGCTCACCCAAACGATGCGATATGTCCACACAGAAATTGCTAGTCCTTTTTATTACCATCCAGAAAGATGAATGGATACAACCCGTAACAATACAACTGCACTTCATCTTCACACTCTCACAGTCTCTCTCACACAATCACATAGATTGTTTACAATGCTACAATACAATATAATACCATACACAACCGTATTACAATGGTTTTATTTTATAGGGGAAATACCATGGGAAAATACTATGGTTAACCTAATACCTTGGGCCTGAAAAACTGTTGTCCAACAAACATCCCAAAAATGTTTCACAGTAAACCTGGGGTACAAACGCAGCTGAATAATATCTCTAGATTTGGAAGATCATGCTCCACAACCAATGGACATATGGTCTGGTCCTGAATTCAGTCGACCAAGTTTAACGATGGGTTCAAAGTCGAATTCTTGAAAAAGGAGAAGTTACTAGCAAATCTTCCTCCCCAACACTGGGTTATTAACCAGGTATTTCAATGATGAATGTTATGTGTACATTTTAAAATGTACACCTAGCAAGTAGTGTTTGAATTTATGCAGACCATATACCATAGCCATTCCTTCTCTTTCCGTTATGGTATAGTTCTTCTCTGCTGTTGACATTTTTTTGCTGGCAAAGGCAATAAGATGATCAATCGACCCTTCACCAGGATGCACTAGTACCAGATTGAGCTCGACAGATGATGCATCAAAATGTACATGAAATTCCTTTTTCCAGTATGGAAATACAAGTATGGGCATTGCAACCATCTTGTTCTTTAAAGTGTCCCAACTCTCTTAGTGAATTTTCATCCACTAGAACTTAAATTTCTTCAAGAAATTATCCATTGGAGCAATCACCTATGCATATCCTTTGATAAAATTTATGTAGTATCTTGTATGACCCAATGTATGTCTCAATCACTTCATTGTTATAGGTGGTGTTAGGTCAGTGATAATCACAATTTTGGCAGGGTCGACCAAGGTTCCATTGCGACAAAATACATGGCCCAACAAAATTCCAAATGGGCCACAACATATACATTTCTTTAAGTTTAGTGAAATTTGATACTGGAAACAAAAAATTAGCATCATCCTAAGGCTCTCAATATGATCCTTAACGATCCCAAATACTACCCAATCATCAAAAAAGAGCTCAAGAAATTTATGAATAAAATCTCTGAAGGCAACCACTACTATTCTAGAAAAATATAACATGAGCATTCTTGATTCCAAAGGGAATTTCCATGTATTGGAAACAATCCCACTCCATCACAAATGTGGTCTTGTGTCGGTATTACTTTGCAATTCTAATATTATGGTAGCCAGAGAACCCATCAACGAATGAGTAAATTTCTTGATCCCCGACACTATCCAGTACCTCATCTGTAAATTGAGTCGAAAATGGGTCATGTAAACAAGAATCATTCAATTTTATTAGGTCGACACAAATCCACACTTCACCAGTAGTATTTTTTATTGTGCACTACTATTTGACTGATCAATTATGATTATTATACAGGTTCTATGATACCTGCATCCAACATTTGATCCAGCTGTTCCTTGTCTTTTTCTTCATACCATGTATTCAATTGGTATGGTCGCACTCTGATATGTTTTTGTTGATGTATTTGTAACTTCAGAGTTTATTCACTTGCATATCTTATGTATTGTACCCCGATGTTTCTATCGGTAAGTATCTGTAATGTAATTGAGTCATGTCATGCCCAGATGTTCTGATCAGGAGAATCAATAATGTAAATAAATCATGTAAAGTCATAGATGATAACCCTCCTTATTGATCAAGGGTTAAAGTTCCTGCAGTTGTGGGGCCCTAGGGTTATTATAATCTCTTAGAGAAGTCGGCCCTAGTGAGTTATTGTCAAGTTGGGAATTAGTATAAATAGAGATGGAGCCTATCTATTTAACACACATTCATACACATTCACTCACACTTAGTTGTAGCGCATAATTGAGAGAGAGAGAAGAATATGGGACAAGAGAGAGAGAGACTAATGCTGTCGGGAGATCATATTACTGTCTTCGGGTTTTACTTTTGGTGCTGATTCTATCTTTGAGGAAGTTGCGGTGTTTTCTCCTTTATGGTTTCCCCAAGGAAAATCTTTGTGGTCATTCTCTCTTGTGATTGATTGGTGTGCTTGTTATTCTCTCAGATAAGATCCTAAGATCATATAGCTTAAATGTTAAAAATATAACATGGTATCATAGCTAACCTGAGAAGAAGACACTGTGTAGTTGCTAAATATAGGGCTTCCTACTTTTTGAATCTCTCTCCACATATTTTCAGCAAAAGGAGGTTGGGCTGTCTCTCCTCTCTAGGGCGCATCTTTTTGTCAAAGCAGAATCTGATTCTGAGCATTTTCAGTTTTTGACCCGACATTGCTACTAGAAATTAGGGCTTTCCACAGAAGTGAATTTTTGAGTGAGCCCAGGACTGGATTTATCTCCTCCCCAAAATCGAAGTTTAGAGATCAATATCAAAGTTTTTGGTTGGGTAGAACCCCGGGAAAGTCAAACCCTAATCTGCTCTTGAACCAGAAAACCAGCTCTGTAGAAATTCAACTCCAGATGCAGTTCAAACATCTTAACCTGGTAAGGTATAAATATTTTACATTTCCATTTGAGGTTCTTTGTTAATATGTTTCATCATACAAAGCTTGATGAAAAGATTAAGGGAGCTAATAACTTTTGAGCTTGGAAGTATAGGATCTCCTTGGTCTTGGAGGAAAATGAGTTGGAATCTTACATGAATGAAGAGGTTCCAGTTCCATAGGGAGATGAGTCTAAGGCCTTACACAAGAAGAAATTGGTCATGGCTAAGAGGATTATTGCTGATTCAATCAAGGATCACCTCATACCATAGGTATCCTCTCTAAAGACACCTAAAGATATGTTTGATTCCCTAACCAAGTTATTTTAAAGGAAGAAAATAAACCGAAAGATGACTCTAAGAAACCAATTGAAGAATGTAAAGATCTAGAATGCAGAGACCATCCAGTCTTACTTTACAAGGGTCTCTCAGATCAAGGAACAACTGGAATCTATAGATGAAGAAGTAGAGAATTCAGAAATTGTGATGACCACCTTGAATGGTCTCCCTAGGGCATGGGACTCTTTCATTCAAGGGATCTGTGCCAGAAAGAAGCTATTTAAGTTTAGTAGACTGTGGGAGGAATGCTCAAAAGAAGAAGCTCGAATATCAGCTCAAGAAGAAAAGATGGGAAGTGAAGATCAAGCTCTCACAGTGCAATCCAAGAAAAGAAGAACATACCATCACAAAGGTAAGCAATCTCACCAAAAGAAAAACAATAGAAAGTCTAACAAAGATTTGTCTAATTTCATTTTATTTACATATGATGAAAGAGGACATCTTGCAAGAGATTGTCCTAGAAACAAAGATAGATTTCACAAGAGTAAGGGAAACAAGAAAAGACATCATGCTCATGCTACATAAGATGATGATCCTTCCAAGAAGAGAATCAAACAAGACAGTGATGGTTCTTTAAGTGATGAAGAATATGTTTTGATTTCCGCTCTCACAGGAAACATCACACATGGAAGCAATGATTGGATTATAGATAGTGGGGCTTCCAAAAACATGACAGGATACAAAGAATCATTTGTCAAACTATCAGAACATGAATCACCCCACAAGGTGAAACTTAGGGATGACTACCAATATCCAATAAAAGGTAGTGGAGAATCCTCCTACAAATTAGACTCTAGAAAGTCTATGAAAATGAAGGATGTCCTATTTGTACCAGAACTAAAGAAGAAACTTCTATCCATATCTACACTATATGCAAAAGGTATAAGAGTTTCATTTATAGATTTCCAAGTCATCACGTGGACAAAAGGAAAGAATATTGACAATGCAGTAGTAATTGGAGAACAAGAGGGAGGACTATACAGATTAAAGGGCCAACCAGAACAAGCTTTGGTTCATGACAGAATAGAACCAAATGAACTTTGGCATAGAAGGATTACACATGTACACTATAGGGAACTACCACTTGCAAGCAAAGCTGTTGAAGGTCTTCCATAAATACAAGCAAAACATGAAGGAGCATGCAAGGGATGTGCGAAAGGAAAGAAAACAAAGAAGATATTTCCAAGTAGCGAAAGAAAGGCTAAAGGAATCTGGGAAATCATTCACTCCGATGTATGTGGTCCGATGTCATCCATTTCATTAAGATGGTATGTATACTATGCTTCTTTCATTGATGATTTTTATAGGAATACATGGATATACTTCATGAAGAACAAATACGAAGTATTCATTAAGTTCAAGGAATTCAAAGGCTTGATTGGAAACTACACATAAAAGAAGATCATTCACATCAAATGAATTCAAGGAATTATGCAAAGATTTAGGGATTAAGATGGAGTTGACCACTCCATATAATCCACAACAGAACGGGGTTGCACAAAGAAAGAACAGAACAATCATGGAAGCTACAATGGCAATGCTTCATGATCAACATCTTCCCATGCATCCATGGGCATAAGCGTCTTAAACAACTGTGTATGTAGAAATCCATACTACATATAGAGTACTTGAGAACAAGACCACTGAAGAAGTGTTTTTCGGCAAGAAACCAGAAGTCAGTCATCTCAGAATATTTGGCTGTCTAGTGTACATACACATTCCAAAAGAAAAGACGACAACGTTAGATCCTTCATGAAGGAAGGGTATATTTGTGGGATACTCTGAAAGCTCAAAGGATTACATAATATATTTCCCAGGATTCAATAAGATCGACATTAGCAAGGACGTAACATTTGACGAAGACTCATCTTACAAAAAATCCAGAAAGAGACTTCTGTAGAAACATAAGTATCCAGAATTCATAACACATGTTAAATTTTCATATGCTTAGCTAAGACATTAGTATTTCATTTCGATTTCATAACAAAAGCATATAAACATGATCATTGAAAGATAGACAAGCACAACGATGCAAAAAGAGAACACAAAGATTTATCCTGGGAAAACCGTAAAGGGAAAAACCCAGCAAAAGCTTCCTCAATATAGATGTCCCAAAAGATAAAAGATAAAACCAACAAGGAGATCAAATCCTGATCCTCCTCCTTCTCCAGCTACTTCTCTCCTCCATAAGTGTGCTACTCAAGTGAGTGTGTGTGTGCTCAAATGAGGAGAGCTACACCTCTATTTATATTCATCCGTTCACTTCAATTAACTCATCCGACATTTAGACTCGAGTTAATCATGTAGGATCGAGTTACACATGTAGGCTCAAGTAACCACACTGGGGTGCTAATGACCCACCTTTACAATTAGAGGGGACAACCTCATGACTCTTATTAGTTCTTCTGATTAGAAGCATCAGGGTACAAGATAATACAAGTGGTTCTCCCGATAGGACCATCGGGGACCACAAAAGATACATATAGAATATTCTTCGAAGTTACAATATTTCAACACTCCCCCTTAACGAGAAGGGTATTCTACAACAACATCAACAACAACAATAGTAGGAGAGAGATAGAGGACATCATCAGCATCATCAGGGTAACACATCTATAAATCATTGGAATATTTTCAACATTATGTAGTCTTCATCTTCAATCTTCAGTCTTCATCATCATTAATACTTTGACTCCTTCGATCAGCAACATCTTCAGTACTTTGACCTTTCGATCAGCATCATCTTCAGCACTTTGACCTTTCGATCAGCAACATCATCTTCAGCACTTTGTCCTTTCGATCAGCAACATCATCTTCAGCATTTTTACCTTTTGATCAACAACATCATCTTCAGCACTTTGACCTTTCGATCAGCAACATCATCTTCAACACTTTGACCTTTCAATCAGAAACATCTTCTTCAGCACTCTGACCTCTCGATCAGCAACATCATCTTCAGCACTTTGACCTCTCGATCAGCAACAACATCATCATAATACTCTGATCTTTTGATCATGAACATAATCATCATCATACTCTGATCTTTTGATCAGAAACATCATCATGAAAACATCATCATCATCAAAACATCATTATTATCAAAACATCAACATCATCAAAACATCAACATCATCATCATCAAAACATCATTATTATCAAAACATCAACATCATCAAAACATCAACATCATCATCATCAACATGATCCTTCCTTTCAGAATTATGGGATCAACATGTCTGTGGTACTCAGACGATCCTTCGTGTCGGAATTATGGGATTTAGGTCTTTACGGAGTTACTAATGATCCTTCCTTTCAGAATTATGGGATCAACACATCCGTGGAACTCAGACAATCCTTCCTATTGGAATTACGGGATCAAGTCAATGATCCTTCCTTTCGGAATTATGGGATTTAGGTCTTTACGGAGTTACTAACGATCCTTCCTTTTGGAATTACGGGATCAACACAGTTGTGGAACTCAAACAATCCTTCCTGTTGGAATTACGGGATCAAGTATTTACGGAGCTACCAATGATCCTTCCTTTTGGAATTACGGGATTTAGGTTTTTACAGAGTTACTAATGATCCTTCCTTTCGGAATTACAGGATTTAGGTCTTTATGGAGTTACTAATGATCCTTCCTTTCGGAATTATGGGATCAACACATTTGTGGAACTCAGACAATCCTTTCGATTGGAATTACGAGATCAACACATCTGTGGAACTCAGAAAATCCTTCCTATTGGAATTACAGGATCAAGTCAATGATCCTTCCTTTTGGAATTATGGCATTTAGGTCTTTATGGAGTTACTAATGATCCTTCCTTTTGGAATTACGGGATCAACACATATGTGGAACTTAGACAATCCTTCCTCTAGGAATTACGGGATCAACACAAGTTCTCAAGTACCGAAGTCACTGGATCCATTCTGAACCAAAGTTTAGGGATGATACAATCCTACCACATTCACGGGGATCGAGATCTCCGAATATATTTTGAACCGAGGTTCAGGGATGATGCAATCCTACCACTTTCACAGGGGCCGAGACCTCTGGATACATTTTGAACCGAGGTTCAGGGATGATGCAATCCACCACTTTCATGGGGGCTGAGACCTTCGGATACATTTTGAACCGAGGTTCAGGGATGATGCAATCCACCACTTTCATGGGGGCCGAGACCTCCAGATACATTTTGAACCGAAGTTCAGGGATGATGCAATCCTACCACATTCACGGGGGTTGAGACCTTCGGATACATTTTGAACCGAAGTTCAAGGATGATGCAATCCCACCACATTCACGAAGACCGAAGTCACCGGATCACTTTTGGACAGATGTACCAGGATGATACAATCCCTCTTCATTCTCGAGGACCGAGGCCACCGAATCACTTAAGGGCAGATGCCCAGGGATGATACAATCCCACTGCAACATCACTACTCCCCCTTTCGAGGAAGGTATTTCTGAACAACACCAAGCTTGTCTAGAAAGTGTTCAAACTTTACTTGAAACAGAGGCTTTGTCAGTACATCATCATCCAAACCATCATCATATACATCTTCAGTATGTGAATACTGAACTATCACCATCTGTATCTCCCAATTGTGAATACTAGAAGCATCATCATCTATATCTTCAGTATAGAAATACTGAAAACATCATCATCTCTATATTCAGTATAGAAATATGGAATCACCATCATCTGCATCTATAATATGTGAATACTGAAACATCATCTATATATTCAGTATGGGAATATTGAAATATCATCATCTCTATATTCAGTATAGAAGTATTGAATCACCATCATCTGCATATATAGTATGTAAATACTGAAACATCATCATCTGCATCTTATCTCGTATGTAGAAATACTATATTTCTATGTGTTACGATAGAACACAAGGTTCTTTGTCATCACAACTCTGGTTATCACATAGAATCATTGTAGTATCCATCTTCAGGTCAAAGAGACCTGATATCAACTTTCGAAGCCATATGGCTTCACAACTTAGCATAGCAATCTGCTATGTTTTCTACTTTAGCCGAGCTAAGAGAAACACTGGACTGTTTCCTGCTAAGCCATGAACTCATAGCAAAACCAAAAAAAAAGCATCTACCTGATGTGATTTTCCTGTCTAAAATACTTCCAGCCCAATCTGCATCTGTGTAGCCATACAATCTATACTCATGGCTACCATCATAGTATAGACCAAAGTCTATAGTCCTTTTCAGATATCTCATCACATGTTTTGCAGCTACTAGGTGAACCCGTCTTGATTGAGCAAGATATTGACTTACGGTGTTCACAGCAAAACAAATGTCTGGTCTGGTATTTTTTAAGTACATCAATGAACCAATGATCTATCGGTAGTGAGACACATCCACTAACTCTGATGAGTCATTAGCTAACAGCTTCAGGTTGGAGTCCATGGGTGTGGCCATGGATTTGCATTCCAACATATTGAATCTCTTAAAATCTCTACCGCATACTTTCCTTGGTTGAGAAAGATTCCTTTTGAACTTTTCCATACTTACAGACCTAGGAAATAATGTATTAACCCAAGGTCTTTCATCTCAAATTCTTCTGCTAGTTTCTTCTTGCTTTCCACAATCTGTTTCTCATTCCCTGTCAAGAATAAGTCATCCACATATAATAACAAGATGATAGATTCATATTCTACAACCTTGAGGTAAAGGTTAGGATCAAATTTTACTCTTTACAAAGCCCATGCTCGTCAGGAAACTATCTATTCTTCCATACCAAGCTCTGGGAGCTTGCTTCAGGCCATAGAGGGCCTTCTTCAACTTGCATATGTGAGTCCATTTGTCTTCAACTTCAAATCCTCGTGACTATTCAATGTAAAACTATTTCTCAATCATACCATTAAGGAAGACTTGTCTTTACTTCATCATGTACCTTGCTTCCTGGAGTAAGTGTCCCTTCAGAATTAATTCCCTCTTTCTGATAGAAACCTCTAGCCATAGGTCTTACCTTACTTCTATCAGCAACATATTTTATCTTGCAAATCCATTTGGAAGATACCACATTCTTTCTTTCTAGTTTGAGTACTATATCCCAAACATCATTCTAGTATTATTTCGTCATAACATCTTCCATGAGTTCGTTTTGTTAGGTCATCAACATATCCTAGTCTTCTGCATTCAACCTTGAAGGTTGGAACCCACTTTACTCTTGGTAAAGTCTTGATCCATCGCGAAGCTATCCATCATGTCATACCATGTCGAACTCAGATATAATATTCTGTAGTCACTCCCCCTGAAGTGGAGAATCTTCTTCCCTCTTCATTTTGTATAGGTGGTTCTATGTTTGATATATACTGGTCAATAGAGTATGTCATGTCATAGTCTATTCTTTTTGAGGCAAATCACGAACCTTGCTTTGTACACTTGTTCCTGTAGATCCATATGGAAGATACTATGTATTTCCCTTGATGTCTCGAAATCATATCGTATACATCATTCCCCATGATCAACTATTATTCTTTGATCATAGCTTCTTTCATAGCATTCTTTTCTTCATCTTGAGTTATCTCTCATACCCATGGTGGTCTTCATCCTTCGAGGTGGATCTACCTCTCTCTAAAGCTATTTCTTCCGTCATGGTGTATCTGACCCTGGGAGCTTCAGATTCATGTTTATTGAATTGTCATCACTTGTTCTTCGGAACAAGTCTCATCCTTATTTTCTTGTAGGAGGTTGTACAGGACCTTTCCTACAATTCAAATGCAGCAGTTGCATGGTTAGAACTATTGCATAACGACAAATTCTTATGCATCATGCAACTATTTAGCCAATACAACATTCATCCATATTCCATCTCTACCATGACATCATTGAGATTGTGCACTAATCCAATATGTCAGCAAAGAGGTTTCATTCTAGATAAGTAGCAATGGAGAGTTGTATAGCACCATGAGCTACTTACCCATCACATGCATATTAGTAGTATACAGCCATTAATGCAAACAATCTATCATGCATAACACATCAAATGTATAACAAAAAAATATCATGAAATGACAATTGAATACTTATCTTTTATTTGTTTCGTGGGTAGACTCCATCTTGATCATTCTGCTTTATCATCTTCTTCATTCATGAAATCATCATTTCTTATCCAAATGATAAGATGAATAAGAGGTTCGTTAAGAATTGAGTTCTTCATATTCCTCATCACTTGAGGGATCTTCTTTGAATGGTGAGAGCTTGATCTTCAATTTGCTCCCATCTTTCTTCTTCTCTTCTTATGAGACGAGCTTCTTCTTCTTCCCAGAGTCAACTGAAAGTAATCACTTCCTTTTGGCACACATTCCTCGCATGAATGAATCCCATGATCATGGGAGGCCATTCAAGGTGGCTATCACCACTTCTGCATTCTCTGCTTCTTCTTCTACCGCTTCAAGATGTTATGCATTCTAGATCTTCACATTCTTCAACTATTTTCTCAAATCCATCTTCTGAATCGTGTTCTGATATTCAAATAGCTTGATCAAGGAATCAAACATCTTCGGTGTCTTTAGGGAAGACACTTGTGGTACAAGTTGATCCGTGATTGAATCAACAATGATCTTCTTGGCCTTGATCAAGTTCTTCTTGTGTAAGGCTTTGAGGCTCATCTCCCTCTAGAATTGGAACCTCTCTACTCATGTAGGTGTCCAATTCATTTTCTTGAGAGAGATCAAATAATTCCATGCTTGGAAGTTTTTCAACTTCACCAAGCTTATCATCAAGCTGATGTGATAGATCGATTTGAAATGAGAACCTCAAATGCAAATAGCAAAAGATTAGATCTTACCGATTTGAGGTGTCCGTCCTGCTTCCGGAGTTGGCTGATCTAGGGTTTGTTAGAGAAACCCTAATTTTCAAAACTTGTAATCTTTTAGATATGATTGGATAGAAATATATATCTCTTCAAATGGAGCTGTCCCATGTACTCATTTTTCTGAAAACAGTGTAGGGAAGCTCCCGGAACAGGAAGCCCTAGTTTTCCAATTTCTTCTGCAGAAATGGCTGTTACTGTTTCTATGATATCTCCGAAATTAATGCTCCTCTATGTTTGAAATTTTTTACTGAGGTAACCTCGCATGTCCCTGATCCAACACAATATCATTAGAATTGGTTTCACCAATTGGGATTTATGATCATTTTCCCAAGGTGACCTGTTACAGTACTGTTCAGAACAGTGAAGTTGTACGGAATTCCACGTGTCACTGGTTCATATTCAGGTTCTGAAATTTGGACCAAAGAAATTAAATTCTATGATGTTTCTAGAATATCTTCAGGAATTCCATTTGGACCTTTGTATCCCACGCTATAACAATTCTCCCCAGGTGTCCTGTTTAGGGATGAATTCTGGAAGAGGCTGGAACCCTAACTTGGAGGGGTCATATCTCCCAGAATATAGTGAATCTGAGGCGGAATTTTGGATAAAGTGTAAATCTGGATTTTATCTTCTGCCTTTGAAATTTTCAACTCATTATCCTTCTCCAATATCAGGATATAGTGAATGTACCAAAACTTAGCAGGTTTAGTATTTAGGGTTTTTTCAGATCAGGGTCAAACTAGGGTTTGACTTTCCCGAAGTTTCACCCAACCAAATTTCTTGATCCAGGTCTCTAAACTTCTATTTTGATGAGGATAAAAGTCCTATGTTGGGATCACTCAAAAATTCTTCTTCTGTAGAAATCCCTAGTTTTTCGCACCAAAACTGAAAATGCTCGAAATTGAATTCCGCTTCGACAGAAAGATGCGCCCTTCAATGGAGAGTCAATCTATCCTTCTTTTGCTGATCGATCATGGATAGAGACCCAAAAAATAAGAAGCCCTAGATTCTTTAGTTGCACAATTTCTTCTTTCAGGGTGGCTCTGATACCATGTTAAATTTTCATATGCTTAGCTAAGACATCAGTATTTCATTTCAATTTCATAACAAAAGCATATAAACAAGATCACTGAAAGATAGACAAGCACAACCATGCAAAAAGAGAACACAAAGATTTATCCTGGGAAAACCCTAAAGGGAAGAACCCATCAAAAGATTCCTCAATATAGATGTCCCAAAAGATAAAAGATAAAACCAACAAGGAGATCAAAGCCTGATCCTCCTCCTTCTCCAGCTACTTCTCTCCTCCATAAGTGCGCTACTCAAGTGAGAGTGTGTGTGCTCAAATGAGGAGAGATACACCTCTATTTAAATTCATCCGTTCACTTCAATTAACTCATCTGACATGTAGGCTTGAGTTAATCATGTAGGCTCTAGTTACACATGTAGGCTCAAGTAACCACACTGGGGTGCTAATGACCCACCTTTACAATTAGAGGGGACAACCTCATGACTCTTATTAGTTCTTCTGATTAGAAGCATCGGGGTACAAGATAATTCAAGTGGTTCTCCTGATAGGATCATCGGGGAACACAAAAGATACATATAGAATATTCTTCGAAGTTACAATATTTCAACAACACAACCATGAACGATGCAATTCAAGAAGAAGATTGAGAAATAGAAGAACCTCAAGAAAATGTAGATCCACCTCAGGAGAAGAATACTCACAAGAGGAAACCTGCTTGGGTACGAGAAGCTATCCAAGGTGCAGAAATATATGGGGCTCTAGAAGAGAGACATAGAGAGAGAAAAAGAACCAGGTCGTGCTCCGGTTATGTAGCCCTATTATGTGACTTCATTGATAAAGAACCTTCCAACTATGAAGAAGAAACATAAAATAAAGAATGGAAGGATGCTATGATCAAAGAGTATCAATCGATCATGAAGAATGATGTTTGGGATGTTGTCCCAAGACCAGAGGGGAAGTTTGTTGTGACTTCCAAATGGAGCTATAATACCAAGCATGCTGTAGATGGTAGCATAGAGAAATATAAAGCAAGATTTTTGGCTCGTGGTTTCTCCTCGAAAGAAGGAATAGATTATGAAGAAACTTTTCCTCCTGTAGCCAAATATAATTCCATCAGATCAATAATTACTTTAGCTGCAGTAATGAAGTGGAAAGTACACTAGATGTATGTCAAGACAGCTTTCTTGAATGGTGTAATAGAAGAGGAAGTATATGTGGAGAAGCCACTCGGTTTTGAGACACATGATAGATAGACTCATGTGTGTAAGTTGAATAAATCCTTGTACAGTTTGAAACAGGCACCCAGGACATGGTACGACAGAATTGACAGCTTCCTATCTAGCTTGGGATTTACTGAGAGTAAAGAGGATTCCAACCTTCAGTACAAGGTTGAAGAAGGGAACCCAGTGATACTCCTACTGTATGTAGATGATCTATTTGTGATAGGTGAGGATGGGTTGATTGCTGATACAAAGAGGAAGCTTGCTGTCGAGTTCGAAATGAAGGACTTGGGTATGATGCATTATTTTCTAGGCATGGAGGTGTGGCAGAATGCTGATGGAATTTCCCTGGGACAAGAGAAGTATGCAGTAGAGATCCTGATAAGGTTTGGGATGATGGGCTGCAAGGCCATGACCACACCTATCATGCATCGAACCTAAAGCTATTAAGTGACGCTTCATTAGAAGTGGTTGATGCTATGATGTATCGTCAAATGATTGGGTCCTTGATGTACCTGACGAATACAAGACCATATATTTGCTTTGCTATGAACACATTGAGCCAGTTCCTGACAGATCTGAGACATGTTCACTTGATTGCTGCAAAGCATATTTTGAGGTACTTGAAGGGTACAGTTGATTATGGGCTCAAGTATGAGGCGAATCAGAAGATTAACCTGGAAGGTTATGTGGATTCAGATTGGGAAAGCAGTGCCATTGATAGAAAGAGCACTTCAGGGTGTTGCTTCAGTATGGGATTAGGTGTGATCTCCTTGTTTAGCAGGAAGCAGTCCTGTGTGGCATTAAGTACAGCTGAAGCAGAGTACGTTGTAGCTTATTCAGCTAATTGTGAGGCAGTGTGGCTGAGAAAGCTACTCTCTGGTTTATTTGATCTCCAGATGGATGTTACTTTTATATATTGCAACAACTAGAGCTGTGTGAAGCTGTCAAAGAACTTAGTGTTCCATGGAAAGTCAAAGCATATGGAGATCAAGTATCACTATATCAGGGATATGATGCAGAGAGGAGTAGTGAAACTCCAGTATGTTGCCATGGACGAGAAAATAGCTGATGTACTAACCAAACCATTAGCCAAAGTAAAGTTTGAGTACTTCAAGGAGACGCTTGGTGTTCTCCATATCGAGGTTCCCTCCAAAGGGAATTGATGTGTATGTTGGCCTTTTTGACATGGTGGAAGGCTGAGATTCACATGGTTAGATGTAAGTGCAGAGAGATATGATTGTGGGTTGTGTTACCACATGATTAGTGCATAGATATTCTGATGTGATTGTGGGATGTGTTCCCACATGATCAGTGCAAAGCCATTCTGATGTGATTGAGGGATGTGTTCCCACATGATCAGATATAAGTGCAGAGATGCTCTGATGTGATTATGGGTTGTGTTACCACATGATTAGTGCAGAGATATTCTGATGTGATTGTGGGATGTGTTCCCACATGATCAGTGCAGAGCCATTTTGATGTGATTGTGGGATGTGTTCCCACATGATCAGATGTAAGTGCACTACCTTTCTGACATGATGAGGTCATATTTAAGTGCAGCACCTGTTAACCTGAAAAATCCCTCACTCAGCTCTCCATGACCTAAAACACCCAAGGAAACCATTTCACGACCCTCCATTAGACCCCTACACCCTCAAAAAGTCTTAAGGATGAAGAAAAGGGCTTAAAAACCCCAAAAAGGAGCCCAAAATACTCTCCTAGGAGCTAAAGCCCCCAAAAATGGGATAAAACCCTAAAAGGAGCTAAAATTAGGGCGAAAGGGGCTAAAATCCAAAAAATGGGATAAAGCCTAGACCAAGGGATTAAAACCCTAAAAACCCCAAAAAAGCTATAAAAGGAGGGTGGGGGGTCACTCTCAAACACACACCTCTGTTGCATACTATTATGCTGCCCGTGGATGCCTTGAGACATATTTTTCCTCTCAAGCCACCCACATCCCTCTCTCCTCCATCCATTCTCCCCATTGAGCCATAGCTCCTCATCCATTTTTGAGTAAGATAGGGAGGTGCTTCCTTCCAGCGAGGGGATGGTGGCCCATTCCACCCAAAGAGAAGGTATAGCTTGTTATTTTTTGTATTTGCTTAGTAATTTCTTTGCTTTCTAATCCATGGTTTATTTGTAGGTTTATTTCCTAACTTGTTTTGTAGGTATTTCGGTTTCTAACATGTTGTTTGTAGGTAGCTGGAGCTAAAACCTAACAGTGTTTGTAGAGGGGTTTCCAGCCATTTCTCTTCTTTTTCTTCTTTATTTTATTTCTATCCATTCCACTTTCTTTTCAGCATTTTCACAAGCAGGAACCTAGCCTTCTGTCCTATAGATAGAAGGTATCCATTCCTTCCCCTGTAGCAAGGAGAAATCCCTGCTATAGAACTGGCGACCATACCAGGTCAATCCCACAGGATCCCTGGTCCAGAATTTTAAAATTTCAAGTTTTTTCAATTTATGCCCTAGTTTTTAAAATTTCCTGTCAGATATAGGTTAAATCTAGTTTATTTCCTATTTTTATTGTTGCCAAAGCCTCTGCAAGGAAAATCCGAGTCTGTTTGGCCACAGTACAAGTTACTGCTGGCCGGATCTGACTCAGGATCAGAAAAACCCCAAGTTTGGGCCAGGTCACACTTATCGGGCTTGAACAGGGGATGAGGTCACTCTTGTTGGCCTAACAGGAACGACCAGGTCACCCTTAAACCCCCGAAAGGTGTGATTTCACTTAGAAACATAGACTGCTTCTGTCTGTGGAATCTGTGAGACCCCTCGCCTGTTTCTGGAAAAAGTTTGCGACCCCCTTGCCAAATTTGACTAGAAATGTGCGGTCTATCAATCAGGGGTTTAATTTTAGTTTAATAAGGATTGTCAATGCAGCTCAGCTGCCTCTGTCCAGTACATTAGTTCAATTTCAGTTTCTGTTTTAATTTACTGCAAATTCATGAACAAACAATGTGTAAATTCCAAACAAATTTTAATGACTTAATGAATGTAGCTTAACTAAAATTGACAGTAAAATTAATAGTCTTGCTTACCCTTCCTCCTCTACCCAGTCATCACCCTTTAGGGTATTCTGGGATATGACGAAGGGCAAGCTCGTATAGTCCTAGGCCCTTCATTGAATATTGTTCTAAACCATTAAAACCGGATGACCTGGAAGGTAGAGGGGGTAGAGAAGGAGGGCTTCTCATGGCGCTAAGTGTCCTCCTTGTTGAAAAACCTTGCATCTGGGAGGTGACCTGTGGATCCACGGATGGGATTAGTTCCATTTTTTTGAGATCCCAACACCTTCTCTTGGTTGAAGAGGAATATCAGTGTGAGGTAGTCATCTAGTTAGGCCATAAACATTCAGGGTTAAAAACTGTATTTGTTTACAAATTTATGATTATTCATTGCATGCACAACAATGATATGAACTCTGTCACAATATGATGAATTCATAAACCATTTGCAGCCACATGATACTAGAAAGATAGAAAAACAAATAAACCATACCAAGTAATCAACCCAACTCAGTTCATGAAGCTAAGAGAGCCTTAAAATTTATCAATTTACACTAAGTTCAAACAATCTACAGTCTTTGAGGACATAAGTCCCTAACTGCTTCAACCGTGGGAAGTACTTGGGCTCTTCCCAGAAACTCATTGTGAGGAGTACCATAGGAACCCCAAAGTAGCTGGTTGCTGAGAGGAGTTTCCAAGCGAAACGGGAAACGACCCCCACCGATTGAGTAGAAAATCTCATGAGGAAAAAGCCAAGCACTATCTTCTAGTAGTCTTGGTGGCTAAGTGACCACCTATAGACAATAGGAATCCATTGAAACCAGGGTCTAAATGTCATTCCCACCATTTTGATAAACATCTAACACAATTGATCCCTCACGCTCTTCCTCACACCTAAGAGGCAAACCATCACCATTCTGGACATTGAACCAACATTGTCGAGCCTATTCTTGATGACCTCACACACCATCAGAAGGCCACATAGTCTCTAATTCAGATTCAGACCCATATCAGTCTGAATCAGACCTCCACACAGCACCATCAAGCCCCATGGCTAGTGCAAATCTGGATCCATTTTTCGCCATAGCCATAGCTAGTGGACCCATGTCCACATCACAACCTATCTCCCACAACCCAGTAGGTGGCCCAAGCACAGTCATTCAAACTGTCATCAGTCAGTTTCCACCACCTATAGTGACCAGCCAAGCTGGCCCACTTGCAACACACTGGGGCAGTGTACCCTCCACACACACTGCCCCCCCTGCCACACAAGGGGGCAGTGGACCTTCCACTTAATTTTCCCCTACTGTCATATAGGGGGGAAATGTCCTTGACACTGATACTATCCCCCCCACAACACTTGGGGGCATTGGTTGATCCAAAATGGTGCCACCGCAAGTACCCCAAGCTGTGCAGATGCATTATGCACCTGCAAATCCCACCACCATTGTAGCTCCATCCCACATCAACCTAGGGTCAAACCTGCCTTTCATGGCTCGTCTTAAATTGCCTGATTTGGCACAGTTAACAAATGACCCCATCTGCCACCAAGATTTCTGGCCACCCATGCCAACCAAGCTGCCATCAGACATTCCCAAGTTTGAAGGCAAAGTAGGGGAATGTCCCCAAAACCACATAATGAAATTCCATCTATGGTGCTCGTCAAACAGGATCGTAGATGATTCCATTAGACTGAGGCTATTCCAACGCACCCTCATAGGTGCTGCGGCCAAATGGTACATTGAGTTGCCACAAGCCAAGTACCCTAATTTCCACTCCCTAGATTTCATGTTCCTACAATATTTCCAACTCCCCACCGGATATGATGAGGGGGTGGAGATCCTGCTATCCTGCTGTCAAAACACCGCCACTCATATAACTAACCACATCCATGAGTGGAGGCGATGCCGTAGCTTATGTAAAATCCAACTTAACGACATGATCTTCTTGGATTGGTTCCTCAAGAACTTGCTCCCACCCATAGCAAAGGACGTCGCATCCGAACGTCCTCAATCTGAAGAAGAGGCCATACTAAAAGCCCAACAATTTGACCTGATCTATGCTCAGTTTGGATACCTGTACACTGTCATCCCAGACGCTCCCCGTGCAGGCACCTCTTACCGTGACGCACTGGGGGCATCCCATGCTATAGATGGCATCATAGGATTAGTCTCCCAATAGCCACAACAACAATCGACACCACCTGTAGTTACATCACAACCAAGCAACACTTCTAATGCTGCTTACCAAAACCAAGCTCTGGACTACGCTAGAATGATTTCTTAGTCCAAAGAAACAACTTCCTATGCACAACCTGCACCACTGCAGCAGGCTCAGGACATGGCTTGGCATACACAGTAGTATGCGGGGAAAATGCCCACATTTGTGGCATTGCCTCCCACTCAAATATACTATGCACCACCAATACAAGTGGTTCAATCCCCCACCCCCACTCCACCCGCTCCATTGGGACAAGTGTTTGCATAACAAAACCGTCCCAACTATCCTACCCCCAACAACCAACAAGGGCAAGCTAGAAATAATTGACCCTAGAACCAATCCAATAACCAACCACAAGGAGGCAGTCAACAACCAAATCCTCCCAACAATGCCGCAGCAAACCGACCTGTCCAAAACCCCCCACGACAAAATGCTCCAAGATGCAATGCCCCATTGTGCACAAACCAACTGTGCACACTATGTGATGTTTATGGGAACTACACATTTGAGTGTCCCCTCATGGGTCGATCTAAGCAGGCCATTCAGAACGAGGTTCAACAGGTGTCCAACGCTGCAAATAAAATCCAACCCAACCTAGTACCACAAGGACCTCCTCCTATGGTGCTTCAAAACCCGCTACCAGTCCAAGGGTTGGTGACAATCGCACCCCCTCCCCAACCCAATCCCAACACTCTGGGGAAACCTCCCACGGCCAAAACAGGTGTTCACCACTTGCTAGCCATGACGACTGAAGAGGTCAACATGCAAACCAAACAGAATCAGTACGGTGCCACCATCGAACCCACTGACACATCAACGACATCAACATCCAAAAAAGTCAACCTACCTCTTATGTTACCCCCATTCCTGCCCCCCTGTATGTAGGATTGCCAATAACGCCACGGCTAGAGCTGTAGTCAGCTATATCATTGTGGATGATTTGGCCCAAACGCCAACCACTATGTTTGCTCTTGAGGTACTTAAAACATGCCCAACACAACGGAAAGCCTTATTAGCCACCCTTGGGGTAGTGGACCCCTCCAACTCCAAGTTGATCACATTCGACATGGAGAACAAAGAACCATGCATGCCATCCACCATCACCTTCCAAATTCTGGTGTCTATCTGGAACCTGGTTGTGCACCGGTGCATAGTAGATGAGGGGGCATCCACGTGCGTTATGTCCACCCTGGTTTGGCAGAAACTTGGATCACCAATTTTGCAACCATCCTCCACAACTCTGTGGGATTATGATGGCCATCCCACTAAAGCCCAAGGAATCCTCCCCCATGTCCCCATCACATTAGCCGGGAAGACATTGTTGATCGACATAGAGGTTGCCAATGCTTAACTAGACTATAACCTTCTCCTCGGAAGAAGTTATATGTACACCATGAGAGCGGTTGCATCAAATTTCTTTCATCTCATGATGTTCCCTCACGAAGGGAAGATTGTGATGGTTGATCAACTCACTTATCATGATCCGCAAGGGTTAACGGCACCCGCCAACGTTATCCCTACCATCACCACCATTGAGCCACAAGGGATGACCACACATGCCAATGTCATCCCTGCAATCAACACTATGGTTGACAACACACTGGTCTCCCCATTGTTGAATGTGGGCCCTGGGTTGTTTGTCGATCCCACCATGACGGCTCCTTTCCCCTTTGTGTCATCACCATCGACACAAAATGAGACTGTAGACTTGTGCATGGTCTCATCCAACACCATTGCACCTAAACAACAACCACAGTCGCAGCCCCAACCACAACCACAACATCATTTGTAGCCACAACATTACCTGTAGCAGTAGCATTACGTGCAACCGCAACCACAACCACATCGTTACATGCAACCAGCAGGGAGTTACCTAGGCTCATCTCTAGTCCATACAATTCCCTTCCTCTTTCCCCCACCTGGTGTCATGAGCAAGCCGGTAATGGCCACCTTAACCCTACCCAACTTTACATTGGGAATTATGGTATGGTATATTGATCCACCAGCTCAACCAGTGATGCCCCAGGTTGTTTTAACCTCGATGCAACCCATCGCAGTCGAGTCTCACCCTCCACCCGGTTCGCAAAATCCAACTACTGCACCCGCACCCGCATTGCCCCACCCAAAAAGGGCCAGGGGAAAGAATGTCGAAGCCACTGTAGAACCATGACAAGCATCGCCTTGCGCCGTCTGTGAGCAACAGGGCCATCCAACTTATAATTTCCCTAAAATCCCAATGATCTGTGCGCATTTAGATGCCATGGATACAAACAAAAACATCCCTGTGGTTGAACTTCCAACCACGCCAATAGTCAGAAACAAGTCACTGAGAACAAACCATGCTTGAGCCCTCTGCGTTTTGTATGGACATTACTCTCACCGTTGCCAGGACTTGCCCAAATTTTGAATGGCTTTAGCTGACCTCCGTCAACATTTCCTCGAGTTTGAGATCACCTTGATCGAAGAAGTTCACCCCCCACCGCCTTCTTCAGACACCATGTCCATTTACATGATGTCCAGTTCTATAGACTCTCTTGTCTCCACCATCATTGACGGTCCATCAGACCTGTCTCTTCCATTGTTTCCCCAGCCACAACCGCAACCTCAGTCAGAACCTCAATGTTAATTACCAGGGAAATAGTAGGGTTCATTCCCGATCAACATGATCCTTTTCCTTTTCCTTTTCCTACCATCTGGGATCATGAGTAAGTCTATCTTGGAAACCTGCAATCTACAAGATTTCACACTGGGAGATCTTGTGTGGTACCTTGAACCACCTACCATACCTCTGAGGCCCCAAGATGTGTTGACTCATGTCCAACCAATTAAGATGATGTTGCACCTACCTCTAGGTCCATCAAATAATCCTCCTGTCTCCAGGCCTGCCCCTCTTCCTCCAACAGAGACTAGGGGCAAGGCCACAAAAACCACAACCAATACGATTACATGATCCCTAGCACCAGTTTCCCTTTCACCTTGTAGGCTGTGGAAGATCCACCTGATCTATCCTGACACCACTTACGCAATGACGGAGATATATGTAAGAATGCCTTCGGTTTTACCCCATTCCCTTTAAACCATAGTGTGGAATCAGTTCTTCCCATAAAATACTTTATTTCATCATCCCGCCTTGCCAATGACCTTCATCTCAGCAAGGGGGCATACCTCTTCACTGACTCAGATGATCGACTCTTGAAGAAGCCGAGCAACGGGCTCCACCTCAAGAGAGTCTATGCCTGATATAACTACTATGAGTCCCTTATAGCGTATCTTTTTCCCTTTCTTGTTTTTCAATGTTTTTTTTAGCACAAGTTAGGGGCAGCACCATCAGCTACTAATCCAAAGTCACCCGGAATCAGTTTGAGACACCTCTCACACCACCGGGCTCAAACTTATATCTCCTTATGAGACCGACGTCTCATGTTTAACAAATAAATTTTGGGACTGTTTCCCAGAAGTCACCTCGATTTATGAGCCACAATATGAAGATGCAAGTGTTTGTGGACCTGTACTTGTATCACTCTTCCCTACCACTACTCATGCAGGTTTTTGGGTCACCGCCCATTAAGTGTTACCATGTTTTTAGTTTAGTTTTGTATTTTAACACATAGTTTTCTTTTCTATCCACCGCACCTCACGTGGACCCTTGGACCATTGTCCACAAAATGATTTATTTTTCTTGCATGTATTTGGCATAGAAGTTCCCTCAGACTTGCACTCACATCACATGTAGTCAATTCCGTCCACTGCAACACACACACATGCTCTCCTAACCTCTGTTCGAGATCCACCTCAGTTTGCGTGCCTCTACCGCACTGATTCGTGAGCCTCTACTACGATTTATCCCACGCATGTATTGGTATGTTTGAGAGCCGTTTGCTCCATCCATACTGCGCAGATGAGCTTTGGAGCTCTGTCCACTATCCCGACATGGGTCACAGCCTGTGCCACCGCAATCGGTTGACCACACTAGAGTTTTGTTTAAGCTCTTTTCTAACTCTTAAAAACAATGAAAATATTTCCAAGCGCAGCTGCTTCCTTTCCTGGTCGCTAAAGTATAGGAAAGGGCATCTACATCATCTCGTTTACCTCCTTTTGTGGACCATGTAGACCATCAATTGAAAAGGACTTCCTTGGCACACTCAAGCCAAGACCGTTCTCCTCTACATACTTTTATGCTTTCTTGGGCAGAGGGGCCACACTTTATGAAAAAGCTCACCATGGGTTGGCATTAAGCTCTTTTCCAGCCTTCTTATCAAGAAAATATTGCCGAGCAAACTTGGTTTCGTTCATGCTCGTAAAAGTATTTGAATGAACATCTAGTCGGTATAGGTTTAACCTTTTCCGGCCTGATTGGACTATGAGCAATAAAGAAGTCTCTCATCCGTTAGAGGATGGGTGAGCTCTCCTATGTATACGTTTATCCCTTTTCGGACACAGGAGACTA
Organism: Pseudotsuga menziesii; assembly: GCA_001517045.1. Classification (NCBI taxonomy): domain Eukaryota; kingdom Viridiplantae; phylum Streptophyta; class Pinopsida; order Pinales; family Pinaceae; genus Pseudotsuga; species Pseudotsuga menziesii. The sequence goes on from LPNX010833864.1 coordinate 334,416, forward strand.
CTAACAAAAAAGAGCCCCCATTGGAGTCTTATTTGTGCTTTCAGACTCTCTAAAATTGAAAGCACCATCGAGCATTTAGTTTCTCTGGCTCGCCAAAATTCCATGAGATCATACAATAACGGTGTCCCTAGACACCACCCCACAGAAAACAGTTTGGAAACATTCTCTCTTTGGGTCACCTTTGTTTAGAGTACTCTACAATGTGTCTTCCTTGGATCCCATCAATATCAAAAGTGTCCACCTCCTCCAAGTATTTCCCATCTGTAGTAACATTCCTGGTATTACAGCTATGATCCCATTCCCATGAGTCAAGTTTCATTTGCTACCTAGTATGTCCTGTCATCATACTCGGAACAAAGGAAGTTTGAGTCTACCATACTCCACCTTCCCCTGTTCAATTCTCCCCCCCCCATTTAGTGGGTCATTCCGTAGATTGTCTAACACCTTTCGGTTATCTCCCTCACGCTCCTAGTCAAGGAAACATCATTTCCTTGACTAGGGGCAGGTCTCCCTCTATCGATGACAACACATATATTCCAGAGGATAGACCCAGAGGTCCCTATATCTTGGTTTCATTAAACTCATTGATGAGTTCCTTGGACCACTTTAGAGGAGTCCTTAGTGCCTCTCAGGATGGTTGTTTCTCACGTGCTCAACCCCAACTACATCATCTCACCGTTGAGATTCATACAGGGTTTGGTCTGTGCAGTATTTAGTTGAAGACCCCGGATGTCACCTGAATCTAGCACATTGATGAGTCTATTCGAGGGACCTAAATAGGTTATGTTCCTTGTGATTTTTGGCTTGTGTTGGAGACAGTGCTCAGAAGCCCTAGTAGTGCTTCTATATAGATTTATGATTGATGCAACATACTTTTACCACAGAGACTCTGATTCTCAATCAGCGAGTCCATACAGCTATGTACCATCCCAATCAGCCCTTGGAAGCACCACCTCTCAGCATCAAATCCTATGATGTCCATCGGCCATACGATGAGTTCCTTCCCTCACACATCAGGGGGCAATCTGTTAACCCAAAAAATCCATCACTCAACTCTCCATGGCCTACACCACCGAAGGACACCATTTCACGACCCTCCATTAGACCCCCACACCCTCAAAAAGGCTTAAGGATGAAGAAAAGGGCTTAAAAAACCCAAAAAGGAGCCTAAAATACTCTCCTAGGAGCTAAAGCCCCAAAAAGGGGCTAATACCCTAAAAGGAGCTAAAATTAGGGCAGAAGGGGCTAAAAGCCAAAAAAGGGGCTAAAGCCGGGACCAAGGGCTTAAAACCCTAAAAACTCCAAAAAATCTATAAAAGGAGGGTGGGGGGTCACTCTCAAACACACACCTCTCTTGCATACTGTTATGCTGCCTGTGGATGCCTTGAGACACCTTTTGCCTCTCAAGCCACCCACATCCCTCTCTCCTCCATCCATTCTCCCCATTGAGCCATAGCTCCTCATCCATTATCGAGTGAGATAGGGAGGTGCTTCCTTCCAGCCAGGGCATGGTGGCCCATTCCACCCAAAGAGAAAGTATAGCTTGTTATTTTCTATATTTTCTTAGTAATTTCTTTGCTTTCTAATCCATGGTTTATTTGCAGGTTTATTGCCTAACTTGTTTTACAGGTATTTCGGTTTCTAACATGTTGTTTGCAGGTAGCTGGAGCTAAACCCTAACAGTGTTTACAGAGGGGTTTCCAGCCATTTCTCTTCTTTCTGTTCTTTATTTTATTTCTGTCCATTTTGCTTTCTTTTCAGCATTTTCACAAGCAGGAACTGACCCTTCTGTCCTATAGACAGAAGGGAGCCATTCTTGCCCCTATAGCAAGGAGAAATCCCTGCTATAGCACCTTACTGACATGATGAGGTTGGATGTAAGTGCAGAGCCTTTCTAACATGATGAAGTCAGATGTAAGTGCAAAGCCTTTCTGACATGAAGAGGTTAGATGTAAGTGCAGATCCTTTCTGACATGATGAGGTTGGATGTAAGTGCAGAGCCTTTCTGACAAGATGAGGTCGGATGTGAGTGCTGGGACTTTTTGACATGGGTTTTGGATGTGTTCCTCCCATGGTCATATGTGAGTGTTGGGCATGCCTTTCTGACATGGTTCTTGGATGTGTTCCTCCCATTGTCAGATGTAAGTGATGGGCAGGCCTTTTTGACATGGTTCATTCCATGGTCAGATATAAGTGTTGAAGACGATGAAGACCTACATGAAGGCTAGGCCTTCAACCAGCATGAAAAAGGGTTGGCTCTATAGAACTTCCTGTGATGAGTAGAATTAAGATAGCACCAGTGATGATGACCTAATGATGATCTAGCAGTGATGATCCAGATCAAGTGATGATCCAAACTTGATGATGATCCAATGATGATCTAGATCAAGTGATGATCCATATTTGATGATGATCCAGTGATGATCCATATCAAGTGATGATCTAGTGATGATCCAGATCAAGTGACGATCCAGATTTGATGATGATCCAATGACGATCCAGATCAAGTGATGATCTAGACTTGATGATGATCCAGTGACAATCCATATCAAGTGATGATCCAGACTTGATGATGATCCAATGATGCTCCAGATCAAGTGATGATCCAAACTTCATGATGATCCAATGATGCTCCAGATCAAGTGATGATCCAATGATGCTCCAGATCAAGAGATGATCTAGACTTGATGATGATTCAGTGATGCTCCAGATCAAGTGACGATCCAGACTTGATGAAAATGATTTGACGATGAATATGACTTGACGATGAAGATGACTTGAAGATGAAGATGACTTGATGATGATCCATATGATATAGAGAATAAGACTTATGCTGATAAATTGTGTTGAGAGAATACCTTCCTAGTTAAGAGGGGGTGTTGATGTATTTGTAAATTTAGAATGTATTCACTTGTATATCTTATGTATTGTACCCTGATGTTTCTATAGGCAAGTATCTGTAATGTAATTGAGTCATGTCATGCCCTGATGTTTCGATCGGGAGATTCAATAATGTAAACAATTCATGTAAAGTCATAGAGTATAATCCTCCTTATTGATCAAGGGTTAAAGTCCCTGCTGTTGTGGGGCCCTAGGGTTATTAGAATATCCTAGAGAAGTCGGCCCTAGTGAGTAATTTTCAAGTCAAGAATTAGTATAAATAGAGAGGAAGCCTCTCTATTTAACACACATTCATACACATTCACTCACACTCAGTTGTAGTGCATAATTGAGAGAGAGAGAGACTACTGCTCTCAGGAGATTATCTTACTGTCTTTGGGTTTTACTTTTGTGTTGAGTCTATCTTTGAGGAAGTTGCGGGGTTTTATCCTTTATGGTTTCCTCAAGGAAAATCTTTGTGTTCATTTTCTCTTGTGATTGATTGTTGTGCTTGTTATTCTCTCAGATAACATCCTAAGACCATATAGCTTAAATGTTAAAAGTCTAATTGTTTTGCATCGAGATTGAAAGATATCTTCATTTCTCCAAGGTCTCCCACAATACATTTCATCTATTAGAATTTTTTAGGGAACACATCTTGAAACTCATGCAATAGATCTTTTATTTTCTTGACAGTCTCATCCTCCTAGTAATCTCCAATATTGGCAAATTTTGGATTCTCTGGGGTGCCAATATTTACTTTTTTATAACTTTTAGTGGATTTAGAAATTGGTCACTAGAAATACCAAATCCTTCCACTATGCACATACCTTTAGACTCATGTATGTTTACGTTGAGTGAGTCATCGTCGTCAGGTTCTCCCATCACATTGAATCACTCCATCCAATGTTGGATTGTTGCACCGCATTGATTGAATTTTTCCATTGTAACAAGGATATATTCAAATATCTTTATTTTGATTACTTGCAATGTGGCATCAATCGATGGATGATCATCAAAAAATTCAAATGTGTGTATGAAGCAAGTAGCTAATTCATCCCATTCAATGGTTCCTCATCTCAATTCAACTGATGTATACTAGATCCTTTTTATCATGTCTAACACATGTATGAACTGATGAACCCATTCCTGTCACGGACATGCCTCCCATGTTGAGCGAAAATACAAAATATGGTCAACAAGATTAGTTAATAATGTATACTTTTGACCAGTATAATTGATCTCTTCTTTGACATTGTGTCCTTTCTGAGATAGATTCTTTATGTGTGACCTACCATCTAGCGGGTGTACCTTTCAACACAAAGTCCAGGGCGGATAAGCGCTGATGTTATGTGACTTTTTCTTCAAACTCTATAAAAAAAGATGCAAGGTTAGGTAAAATTTCATAGGTAGGTATCTCACTTGCCTCAGTTCCTACCCATCACACAAATCGTGTAATTCTTGCCCACTTTCTCATAGATACTTCGTGCAACAGATTCTGCCATTTTTCCAATGCTTCACCAGAATGTCATGTACAAGAGAAAATACTTCACCAAGTAAGCTTTTCGTCAGCTGTTGTATTTACATATTCATTCCTCACAGACGTGATGTTATAAATATGGTCAAGATAGTCACCTTGTCCTTCACTATTTACTGGATCAACTTATCTCTGACCTTCTAGCAGATCATTGGTGCAACCTTCCTTAGTTATGAATATTCAAATGATAAGATTCTTTTCTTAAAATTCATGATGGTATAATTATCAATCTTGCAGTCCATCCCAAAATGTGCAGGATACGGGTTTGTGTCATCGACAATGTCGATTACTTCAAAATAATCATATGTTCTTAGGCCTTCTACCTCGACAGGTACTTGAGTCAGTCGACCAATGGGTAGGAATTTCGACTAATTTTCTAATCTGAGCTGAATGCGAGACCAATCCAGTTGCAGTTTTCCCATGCTTTCCCATGTTTGTCTTGTTAGAATGTTGACATAAGACCCCAAATATAGGATAATGTAATCCATATCGTAATGTCATATCTGGGAAGACATTCTTAACTTGTGGACGATCTTTAATATTTTTCCCACATGGTTTATTCTTCTGTCTAGTCGCACTTTTTTTTTATGTTCTTCTATTAGAGCTATCAATTTTGCGACAACATCTTAATCATGTATTAGTGATAAGAAATTTTTTAAAAGTTCTTTAATTTTACTAATCTTTCTCGTCGGTTTCTTTCGAAATAGCTGATCGAATCTTTCAGGAATTTTCCTTATCAGTATTCTTGGCAGTGTAGGAGCAGACGTTGATGCTTGATTCTTGTCAACAAATTCTGGTCGCACATCGAAGAATACTTCCTTTTCTCTTTAGACGTCGAAAAACATGGTATTTTGTGTTTCCGGTTGCACCTATGATTGGTCATGTTGTGTATCTTCGTTTTCTCTAGTCACAAAACCTCCCCTTATCACGACAACACTATTTTCTTCTCTCATCTCAGCAGAAATCATTTGGATATTCTGGTTGGGATTTGGATTGGGATTCTGTAGAGGGTTTGTATTTGCCACATTTCTAGCTTTCCACTTCACAATCAATCGTGGACACTGTTTGACAGTATGATCAAAGGATTTACAATGCGAAATTGTCTTTGTAGGGATCTCACAGTCCTTAGAAAAATGTCCTAGCTGTCCACAATTGTAACATATGATTTGGATTCTTCCATGACCAAATATTCCTCCTTGCTTTTGTCCTCAACCTCGTAAATTTCCACCCCTTCTTGGTTGAGGGTATTGTTGCCGCGACTATTGATTTTTGATATTGGTGTTGAGGATATGGATTTTTTTGATTTTGGGCTAGTTGATATTGAGCTTGTGCTCAATCATCTTACATATGCTCTTCATTATTCATTAAATATGTATCCACCATTTTCTCCTGTAGCAGTTGGAAATCTATGCAATCCTTCTCATCATGGCGTACGAATTTACAAAATTTACCGTACAAACGAGACTGTGTAATTACAATATTTTGTAAGTACAAACACTCTTCCGATTGATGGCATCTAGTATGACACATTCTACACCAATGTATCCCTTGTGTATTTATTGGATTCAATTCTCCTACCGTGACATAGTTCATGAATGCCAGGCAATTGTCCTTGTGGCGTCCTTCAGTTATGCATATGGTACACCAGATTTCTTCTTGGAATTCCTTCCATTTTTTAATGTCCTAGAGTTACACCATAAGGTTATCTAGTTGTGACTGAATCTGCATCATTCCTGCATGAGTCTCTTCAATTAGTGAGGATTCCAACTTCATTGCTATCTGCATAGCTTCAGTCTACGACACAATCTTTTGTTGCATCAACGGAATTAACATGTGTGGAAACACCGCTGCAATGAACCATTACTTGTGTTGTACGTATGACATCTAAAATATTACTTGAGCCATTAATGTCTTAAATATATGGTCGACGTACCACACAGACTCTATATGAAATTTCTTAATCTCTTTAATTTTCTATTCGATTCCTGTCAGAACCATAGAAAACTTCATATACCAGTCGAGCTCACAACGTCTCAGAATTGTGATTATCTGTTCCTTCTTTATTGCATCAGCTTGGACTTGTCGCACAGTCCATATGACTTCACATAGAAACAAATGTTGCTCTGGGTCTTCTAATCCATTTCCATTGAATATCGACAACTTAAGATCGTTTTCAACGATTATATTGACTCTTGGTACTCCTGGACAAAACGTTTGGCTTGTGAGACTCCCTTGTATGCTATTTCCACTACTATGGTTAGCTATATTTCCAAACCATTAGGATACAAGTTTCTAGATCTTACCTCCAGAGATGTACGTGGGATCGTAGGTGTTGCGTACTCATACTTTGGATTTGGAGCTTCTGCTTCTTCTTCTTCTCTTTCTGATATAGGCTGATATTCCTCTTCTTTGTTGCAAGAACCTTCGTTAGAGTGTAACGTCAAATCGTAGTATTCTCCTATGGTCGTACTGCAACTTCCTATTCTTGTCACAGTTCTTCTTCTTTTTCTCGACTAAAATCTCCTTCCACTTTTTTTTTATCAATAGGAGACCTGCGGTAGGGTTTTAATCTCTCAACCAATTTTGAACCTCTTAAGTAGGTTCATCATCAGGAGACATGGATCTTTCTCTTCTTGCACTTAGAAGTTTTTAATAAATAGTTAATAATTCAATGTCATAATAAAACCGTTTTATTATTAGTTTAAAGTTGGTTTTTATATATTAAAACTTGTTTTTGTTTTTAATTTTTTTTATCTAGTGCAGTTCTGCTATCACTAGGGAACATCTTAGCTTACTTTGCTCCAATTTTCACACACTTCTTTTGCAAAATAGGCCAGGTAATTATATACAGTTCTTTATTTTTCAAAATCTATTCTTAGGATTCCTTTTTCACATACACACATCTTTATCCATGTTCTTAAAGATGTCAAGTTTCTTCCTCATGGTCCTTGGAAATTTTTTCTTTCTGACTCACTATATGATGTTATTGTGTTGAAAACAAAATCAGTAATGTATCCCTCCAAAATATTGTCTACCCAAAAATATAAAATCCCCAACATCGAGTTTCTAATACTCTTCAGTTGTCGAATCAATTGAGGATTCCACTCTGTCGATTCTTCCCCCTGGAAATTTTTTTGTTGGGTTGCTAGCTTCAACAACCACTCATACAACACAATAGGAAACTCTCAAAAGAAATTTCATGATATCTGTATAGAGGTATTACTCCAACCAGTTTGTCAAATTCAATTTCAATCCTTCACTTTCTTATCATGCAAACTCTAATGCTTTAGAATCCAACTATTCTTGAATTTCCAGTTTAGTCAGGTGCCAAAACATATTCCTCACCACAATAATTCAGGGTCCCAAAAAAAAAACCATTTATTGGTGTTTCTCCCTTTGAACTAGGTTCAAACCTTATTTGTGAGACAACAAAGCCCAATATATCGACCCGACAGAGCAAGGCTCAGTCGACAACAACTGTGACACAGATGCAATCTCACTTCGGATATCTCTTATGGGTAATTGCTAGAACTAGGTTTCTGTAGTTAGGTGGGGATTTCTCCTCTCACAACACCTTAATAACTAGTTCGACTGAATATGGTGGGTGTCTTACTTAGATTTATTATGCACATTCAATATATTACTCTACTTATCCATCGATAGAGAGTACCACCATCAATATAATTCCTTATTAGCGACTTTAACTAGAAACAACGCAATTTATGCATACCAAATCAATTTATAAGAAAATACATAACACTTATTCACATCATACATTCATGCGACACAAATACATTCCTTAAATACAATTGGCACAGCATTTAGAGTGGAAACCCATCCAGGAAAAACCTCAAATTTGCTCTTCATCTGGCATGATAAATATATGCACCTTTTGTCTATGCACTCAACTTGTAGACTCTGTTCTAGATATTATTCTACACTATATACATATTTATCTCTCCTATCATTCTCTCTAGTCCCATATCTATGAAGTTTTCTCTTCTTCTCTCTACTGTTGATTCACACATATCTTGGATCGACTCACTCTTCTCTATGACTTTACTGTTGATCCGCACACATCCTGGATCAACTCACTCTTCTGTACGAATCTACTGTCAACAAGGATTAACTAGGAAGTAAAAAACTGACCGACTGACCATGAGTAACAAAAGAAACTCACTAACTAAGAACCAACCCGAACACAGTGTGGTTCTTCCTTTTATAGAATCTTTACATGTCATTATCAACTGACTTCATTCTGTTATCTGACAGGCTATCATTCCTATTCTCATACATTCCCATTACAAGTGTTAGTAGGCACTATCAACCCAAAATACAAATATTCTTTATTCCCTAAAGCATGCGTGACTCTAGCCGATTTCTTACCCATGATATCTTGAGCTGTCCTTTTTAGCCATTGCACACCTTCTATTGTGGTTCCTTCCATCGCGGTTGATATCATGACAATTTTCCCTTATGTTGTGGACTTCTTCCTTCAAGGATGTTTCTATTGAAACTTTCCTTCTCCCGTGTTACGAATTTTAATTGATATGTTAAGTAGAAACAATAAATTATTATATTATTAAAGTGAAGGGACATAACCCTTCAGTATGCATGCTCAATCCCTATAAAAGGAGAGATCTATTGTAATATTTAATCATCTTATTAATTATATGTTATCAATTTCTTTTTCAATTATGGATTTCATGACCTAAATTTATGTCGCATTTGGTATCAGAGCTCGCACAGGTCCAAGGAGTTTTGACTGCTCTCTTTCATACATTTTGCTGTTCCATTCTTCCTCCAATGCTTCCCAAATTTTGTGCTCACTCCTGCACCATTTCGGTCTTCAAAAATCCTCTATTCCTCACCCATGTTTCCTTCTCCACACCTCAACTATGCTCATTGCTCCAATCCCCACCTCCCACACTACTACTTCACCGCTCCTTCCTCCTTCCTACACTCCACTACCAAACCACCACCTACTCCACCATCTATGCGACCACTTGCGTGCTCTCCATATGTGCCCTCTCACTCCTCCTCCTATGTTCCACCATCACGCCACCTCCTGCAACCCCCTCATCCCCACGCTCCGCTGCTACCACTGCCCCAATCTCCCTTCCTCCTCCCTTCTGCCACACCCTTTGTTGTTCCATCTCCATGCTTCCATTCCTACCAGCCTTATCCTTGTACGCCCTACAAAAATAAAACAAAGTTAATAAAATAAATGTTATTGTAATAATATTAATATTATTATATAATATTTTAATTTTATTATAATTTTCCACTTTAAAGTAAAAATAAAAATATAATTTTTATTTAAAATAATAGTAATTGTTATTACGATAATAATTATTATTAATCATCATTTTTTCCCAAGACCTAAATTGTTTTTCACTATCCCATAGACCAAAATAAAACCCTAAATTTTGGTAGGGACAAAAGTATAAACCATATGGTTCCAAGCACCTGAAACACAAGTAGTCTCATTAAAAGTTGCAACACATGGACAAAAACATTCAAAAAGGAGAATCAACTTATGTGATCCAATTTCATTAAATGGAAGGACAAGACGAAGAACAAGATGAGTCCCAAGAAGAAGAAATCCAAAAATTACTCTAGAAACATGGAAAAGTATTTCAAAACCTACCCATGAAGTTACCACCAGAAATAAGTATTGAGCACATAATTGAGGTTAAACCTCGATCAAATTCTGTCAAGGTTAAACAATAGGTATCCACACCACCACAATATAGAAATAGAAAGACTAGTCCAATATATACTTAACTGTGTTGTCATCACGAAGAGAAGAAGTCCATATTCAACCCCATTCATGTTAGTATGAAATAAGGATGGATCATTTAGGTTATGCATCGATTAGAGAGGATTAAACAAAATAATAGTAAAGATATAGTTCCCAATCCCCTTCATCGATGACCTGTTGGATGAACTTCATGACACCAAATAGTTTTCAAAACTTGACTTAAAATCATGTTAATACCAAATTAGGGTAAGATTAGAAGACATTACAAAGACTGGTTTTCAAACTCATGAATGCCACTACAAATTGAAGCTAATGCCATTTGGGTTAACAAATGCCCTCGCCACTTTCCAAGAAACCATGAATGAGATGTTTCAATGATACCTCCAAAAATTTGTATTACTTTTCTTTGACGAAATCCTTATATATAAGAAGAAATGGAAGGAACACTTGAAGCATCTGGAGCAAGTGTTGTCCCTTTTAGAGGAAAACCAGTTCTACGCAAAAATATTGAAATGCACTTTTGGAAAGCAATAAATGGAATATATTTGTCATATTATCTCAAAGTAAGGATTCAAGGTGGACCCAAAGAAGATTTAGGTGATAAATGAATGGCCCCAACCAAGAAATGTTTCCAAGTTAAGAGGATTTTAGGTTGAATAGGTTACTATCGAAGGTTCATAAAAAATTATGCTCATTTAACAGCGCCGCTAACGAATCTTCTTAAAAATAATTCCTTTCAATGGGATAATTAGGCAGGAACGTTTTTTTGAGACATTGAAGAAAATTATGTCTACAACTCCTGTCTTGGAAACAGCCAAATTTTCAAACCCATTTTTGATTGAATGTGATGCTTCAGGGTTTGGAATAGGAGGTGTCTTAATGCAAGAAGGTCACCCAATCGATTTTCAAATTAGGAAGTTAAACAAGAGAGAATATTTATAGTTGACTTATAAGAAATAAATGCTTTCTATCATATATACATTAACTAAATGGTGACAATACCTTTTGGGAAGCAAATTCATGATCCGAACATATCATAGCAGTTTACAACACTTATTACAACAAAAGACATTAACTACTGAACAACAAAAGTGGATCGATAAAATATCTACCTTCGATATGGAGATCTTACATAAAAGGGGGAAAGACAACGTAGTACTAGCCGATGCTATATTGAGAAAATATAAAGAGGTACAAGTCAATGTTGTATCAATGGTAATCCCAGATTTTTTGGACGAAATTCAAACGGAATATGCAAAAAATCTAGAGGTTTGCTCGATAATTAACGACATAAATTAGTATCCAAATTTTGAATGGAAGAATGACCTATTATGGTAGAAGGGAAAAATTTACTTAATTTCCAACTCGAGTTTTAAGACCAACGTGCTTAAATAATCACATGACTGCCCAACCGCATGACATGTAGAATTTTTTAAAACGGTAAGGCAATCATTCTTTTGGAAGGGTATGGATTCCAACATACAAAAGTATGTTGCAAGAATGTGACATTTGTTAGAGAAGAAAAACTGAGAATTTTTTAAAATGGTAAGGCAATCATTCTTTTGGAAGGGTATGGATTCCTACATACAAAAGTATGTTTCAAGAATGTGACATTTGTTAGAGAAGAAAAAATGAGAATATCTCAAGTCTGGGGTTAATCCATCCACTGCATATCCCAAATAAGAAATGGGAGGAAATTTAAATGGATTTCATTGAAGGGTTACCCATATCAGATGCTAAAGACAAAATACTACTAGTAGTAGACAAATTAACCAAATATAGAAATTTTTTAGGAGTGAAGAAATCCGACTCTACCGAAGAAACAACTGAAGTATTCTTAAAAAATTGTATACAAGTTACATGGGTTTCCCACGGTTATCGTAAGTGATAGATATTCCAAGTTTAAAAGTAATTTTTGGAAAGAGTTCTGCAAACAAATAGGGACATCACTTAACATGAGTTCATCTTTCCATCCTCAAATAGATGGCCAGACAAAAGTCATCAATAAATGCTTAGAAACCTACCTCCGCTTTTTTGTAACTCATAAGAAAAATAAGTGGTTCCAATGCCTACATCTTGTTGGATGGTGGTATAATTATACCTATCATACATTTCTAAAATGACCCCATTTCAATCCCTCTATGGATATGAAGCCCCAAAATGGTATTAATTCGTCACAGTAATCTAGGGACTAAAACACAGTCTCATAAGAGATTTCAAACAATTAAGCATGAAAATGACATAATGGTGCTTCAATAGGAGTATCAGCTCTGCATAATCAATAAAGCATGAGTATAAAATACAATGATCATGCAAGATACATGAATTCCAAGACAATTCGAATTCCTGGGGAGGTCATTCGAATTGAATGAATGGGTGTAGCTTAACTGAATGTTAGCCACAATTGTCACACATAGTTAACCACTGAGATAATCAATAAGTGACTCTCACACTAAGTCCTAACTAAATAGGAGTGCACTAGATGACTGAGTCTAACTGAAAGTAGCTCATACACATGGGAACAAGTGGTAGCACATCCTTAACTCCAATGAACCCCGATGAGGTTAACTGAAATCAAACTGGACATCAGAAGTGGTTGGAGGAACCCTAGTTGTCTCCAGTTCATAAATAATAATAAATATAATCAAATAAATGAATGGAGGTGCCTTCACCACTTGTATTAACTGATTATAACAATCAGTTAGCAATTAGGTGCATTTATGACATTGAGATCACCCCAGAATGGCTCCCTGATTGAAGGTGGAAGCCCAGTTAGCCTCCTTGACTGAAGGATAAGGCTTAGTTGGCCTCCTTGACTGAAGGACGGCATGGTTGAGCTCATGCCGATGTCATAGTGTGCTCATATGATGCTGATTAAGTCAATTAAACTTAGGATAATGGTTTAACAATGCCAAATTGACCAAATTAAGTGTGCATGTTGGGTAAATGTCTCCAACAACCCCCCTTAAGCTATACTCAGGAGGAGTAAAAATAAAATTCATGAAATGCTATGGTGCTGGAAACAAATTCCATAGGTCACCCTGTATAATAAAGTAACTACTTAATATAACCAAGGAAATGGGAAAAACCTCATGGGAAAAATACCCCCCCTCAAACTAAGCAGTAAATCAAGAAATTTTTGGTTCTTCTATGCAGCAACATCTTGAGACTGTGCATGTGAACCTATGAATCCACAATAAATGGATATGTCTGGAGGAATCTTCCTCTTTGGAAGAAGACGAATGTGCTCAAATGAACCAGGAACATAGACAACTGTAGGATGAAAATTGGACCCATGTAGAGCAACTGAAATCAACTGATAAGAGAGAAAAAGTGATTGAGGATTCGAACCATGTGTGGAACACTCAATAAACAGATATGTTACAGCCTTGAACAGAAAACCATGAGTGGTAAAATCATCCCCAAGTCTTAGGAGCAAGTGTCCAAGCGGATGCAGAATATCTTCCTCTTTACTAGTTCTATGAGGAGATGAGCATGTGACCAAAGGTAGAGAAGCCCTAGGACTATGGAGAGTGAATTCTTGAGCTCCATAATATGATATAGCTTAAGAAATAGCTAATGATTCACAAAATAAAATATTATCAACCTCATAAGAGGAAACTAACACCAAATCCCCAATAGTAAATTTGAAGAAGAATTGAGGAACTTGATTTTTCACACCGAAATTGGTGAGAGTAGCTTCAAGCATGACTGAAAGCTCTTGGATTTTAAAATTTGAACCAAATAATATCAGATCATAAAGTAAATCAGATCTAAATAGGTTCACAATAGATCCAAAACTCTAAAATGAAATCAAATACCCAGCAACAGTTTTGAAGGAGACTTGTGGTACTTGTTTCTTCACAAAATTAGTGAGAACATCTACAAGCAGTACTGAAATATTATGAACCTGAAATATTGAACCAAGAAATATAATATCAGATCCAATAAGTTTCATATCAGATCCAAAAGTATGGTCAACCGAGACGGTGGATGCACAATTTTCTTCTTCTTCAAAATTCTGAATTTCGGTGCATGCGATCCTGCAGGAATTTGCTGGAAGATATAGATCAAGGGGAGTGAATGGATCACTCTTGTAATATGATATTTTTTCAAAAATATCCAAGGTATTACATATTTTCACACCAGTAGCAACATTATAGAGAGAAAAATCAAATTCTTCTTCGCTTTTGGAAGCAATTACTGGAAAATTTTGCACAGAATTCAAAGGAAAATCACTGGTGAATGTTTGCATGGAAGTGCAGCAATGTTTTTCTTAAATATAAAATATTCAAATGTATTCTTCTGTTTCAGCCATATGAGGAGATGAGATATCATAGATATCACAAACTTCTGGAGCATCAGGAGAAGGAGTCACTGTAAGGAGACTTTCTTCAATTTGAATTGACTGTGTAGAAGATTCTGCTTCTTCTTCATCTTAAACAACTTCATCAGAGAGAGTAGAGGCTGATAATTTTGAGTAAAGAACTCTTGTGGTGCTGGATGTCATCTCCAAAGTGCTATTATGATCCTCATTGTTCTTGCCAAAGGTTTTGTCCAATTTTGTCCAGAAATCCTTTGGGTATTCAACATAACCAATAAGGTAGAGCAAGCTAGGAGAAAGGTCCAGACATATTGCTCCAAAAGCTCTATCACCATCATTTAGCTAGTCATTCTCATTCTCATAAGACTCTTTTCCAAGTCCAATAGACACCCCATAGAGACCTTGTCTCTTTAGATATGCAATCATCTTCAACTTCCATTTTGAATAGCTTGTGAATGGGGTGAGAAGAGGGGCTGATGAGTCCATTCGAAGTTGTACCTGCAAAAACACAAAAATTCACCGTAAGTTAGAAAAACTTGCACATTTAAGGTTTTCGTCACACCCAGCATATTTGATTAAGCAAGCTTGATCAACAATTCCTTTACTTGGGTTATTAAGTGGTAAACCTTCGACTTCTAGTGCAGTGTTGGAATTTGAGCTTTTGCTCAATTTTTCATGCAAGATCCGTCAAAAACCATGTTTTTGAAGAGACTGAGCTTCATCCCACTGTGAGCTCTGATACCATATAAATCTGTCATAGTAATCTAGGGACTAAAACACAGTCTCATAAGAGATTTCAGACAATTAAGCATGAACATGGCATAATGGTGTTGTAATAGGAGTAACAGCTTTGTATAATCAATAAATAATGAGCAATACAATAAAATGATCATGCAACATCCTTGAATTCCAAGACAATTCAAATTCCCAAGAAGGTCATTTGAATTGAATGAATGGGTGTAGCTTAACTGAATGTCAGCCATAATCGACACACATAGTTAACCACTGAGCTAATCAATAACTGAATCTCACAGTAAGTCCTAACTGAATCGGAGTGCAATGGATGAGTGATTCTAACTGAAAGTAGCTCGGACACATGTCACTGCATGCCAATCAACAAGTGGTAGTGCATCATTAACTCCAATGAACCCCGATGAGGTTAACTAAAGTCAAACTAGACATCGGAAGTGGTTGGAGGCTCCCTAGTTGTCTCCAGTTCATAAATAATAATAAAAATAATCAAATAAATGAATGGAGGTGCCTTCACCACTTGGATTAATTGATTGTAATAATCAATTATCAATTAGGTGCATTTATGACATTAAGATCACCCCAGAATGTCTCCCTGATTGAAGGAGGAAGCCCAGTTAGCCTCCCCGACTGAAGGAGAAGGCTTAGTTGGCCTCCTTGACTAAAGGAGGGCATGGGTGAGATCATGATGATGTCATTGTGTGCTCATATGATGCCGATTAAGTCAATTAAACTTAGGATAGTGGTTTAACAAGGCCAAATTGACCAAATTAAGTGTGCATGTTTGGTAAATGTCTCCAACAAATGGAAGGATCTCATTACCAACCAAGAAAGGGTCGCATTAGTAAATGACCATTTAGAAGAAAATGAAAAGGTTGTCTAAATACTTAAAGAGAATATGAATACTGCCAGAAATAGAATGAGACAACAAGTAGATCTACATCAAACATAATGAGAATTTGAAGTTGGATATTGGGTATTTGTAAGACTACAACCCTATAAACAATTATCAGTTAAGAAAGGTGGAAAGAATAAATTGTCACTACGATTTTATGTCCCATATAAAATCAATAAGAAGATTAGTCATGTGGCATATGCATTGGAATTTCCAACTACAAGTCACATCCACAATGTTTTTCATGTTTCATGCTTGAAAAAGGTGATCGGTTAACACCAGAAGACACAAACAATACTTCCATTGTTAGATCAAGAAGGAAGAATTATTTTCGAGCCAGAATCAATCATTGCTACCAAAGAGAAGAGATTAAGAACCCGAGTAGTTAAAGAGTACCTTATAAAATGGTAAAATATTCATAAAGAAGACGCAACGTGGGAATCTGAACATTTTCAACAACTACATCCCTCACTACCATCGCTTTGTGGAAAAAGATCCTTTAAAGGAAGTGGAAATGTTATGAATTTCAATTGAGATGTTAAATAGAAACAATAAATTATTCAATTATTAAAGTGAAGGGACATAACCCTTGAGTATGCATGCTCAAGCCTTATAAAATGAGATCTCTCTTGTAATATTTAATCATCTTATTAATTATATTTTATCTTCTTTTTCAATTATGGATTTCATGTCCTTAATTTCTACCGCACTTATCTCTTCCTTTGTCGCAACTTCCTCTATCACGCAGCCAAACTCTTCACATTATGAGCATAATTCTATCTGAATTCTGCCTATGTTTTCCTAGGCCCAACAAGCATTTTTAGGGATGTTTACCTCATGCATGTCCTTTGAGTAAGTTGCATGTGCCTTCTATTAGTTGCAGTATATTTCTCCTAGCATGTAGGGATATAACTCTACTTAAGGTAGTCATGAGTCTGTTAAAGTCATCTCAGAGAGTGTGCATGTCTAACTAAGGGTCTTTGGTTCTATTTAATCCTAACGATACTCTCATACAGTGCATGAGAAACTTGAATTTCCTCCTAACCTAATTCAAATTTCCTCCTAACCTAGATCGAATTTCCTTGCTATTTATTTCCGAGTCACTTCATTCATTGAAGAACAATGTAACACAACATTCTCTCTTGTTATTGAATGTTCTTTTTTGTGTAATGATTAATGTTTAGCACATTTATTGCATTATTTTTTAGATTGTTGATTTCTTTCACGATACTATTATGTTGCTTAAAATCTATATCTACATGCTTGAATTCTACACTTGTAGCATAACTATATCCCTCAAACCCTTGGTCAAGTTATTTTTGTTAGTTTAGGTCAAGTTTTAGAAAAATGATTTTTTCATCATGATTGTGTCATACATACAAAACTCAAGGAACTTAAACCATTTTTGGTCATATTTTCTTTGTATGTGTGTTCTATAGTCATCCATGCATAAAATGTGCCATGTTTTGCATCATGTTTACATCATTCTAGTGTCATGTAAGATCCATCATGCTTGCATCAATTAGAATCATGTTTTCATCTACTAGAATCATGTTTTCATCAATGAATTCCATGTTGCATCATGTTTACATAGTGTTTGCATTGTGCTTACAGTAGCAATTGGCATTGAACCAGGTGTCGCTTTGAAAATACTGAATTGGTACAACTAAAGATTGATGTAGGGATGCAAAAACATCTATACATATAAATTAAGTGCATTTCATCCTTACATTGAAATAGTCAATGCTTATTTTATGCATGATCAATGTGACTTTCAAAATACCAAAACATAAAAAATACAAAATGAATATTTATGTCACCCTTTCCTTTGCATTTCTAATAAAAAATGAAAAAAGAGGACCCCCCTCATTTCATTTTCACGTGGTGGTGCGGAGTAGAGACTCTTAGAGTTGAAAGGGTTATAGGGGAATTCAATAGGAGTAGAGAAGGAATATTTGAGGAACATTATTGGATCGAAGGAAAGTGTTTTGTTAATTCATCCATAACCACTAACCCCCTTTTTTGAAATTTGTAGATTTAAAACAAAATGGAATTTAGACTTTGAATTTGGGATTGTGATTTGAAGATGAAATATAGGATTTTTGTTTTGGAGATGAGCATTGGTTTTGTAGGGGAAATTGGATTTATAAAAGAAAAAAAAACAAAGTTGGTTTAAGAAAACCTCTCCATCCCTCCCTATTATAGTCCATCCACTTTATTTTCCTCTTCCCTCATATTTTTCTTCCCTCCTCTCCCTTGTCCTATTTTTATTTCCCAATCCTCTTCTTTCTCTTATCCCTCTCCCTCATCGCCCTATTCCTTTTCCTCTTTCTCTTATCCCTCATCCTCCTCTTCCTTTTATCTTTCTCTCCTAATATAGTCCCATATTTCTATAAGCTCTACTAGAGAATCACTTACCATTATAATCAAACTAATTTTAAATATGATTTCACGATAATTCTCTCGTTAAATAAAAGAAGAATGTTAGGGATGAATTAATTGCATGTTTAGAGAATCAGTTACCACTATAATCAAACCAATTTTAAATATGATTTCATGACAATTCTCTCATTGAATAAAAGAAGCATGTTAGGGATGAATTAATTGCATGTTTGAAGCATTGTATCTTTTTAGGAAAAAAACATACTTTCTATTCATATGAGTAGAAAATAAAATATTTGGGTGTTGTAAGCACACACAAAAAAAATCTATCTAGATCGACATAACTCCCAAAAAGATGAAAAAATCTAAGAGTCGGACCTCTGAATCTTCCTAATTTTGTATGACTTTACCTATCTTCAATACTACTTATCACCCATAAATGTACATAAAATTAAGAGGATTTAGTCCAAGAGGATATAAAATATCCCGCTATTTATTAATCACTCTATACTAATCGATATGATATGGATTCCAATATATTATTTTGATAGTCATCCAACAACTGTATTGTGCTCTCGGTGGATATGTTAATAGGAAACCTGTTGGAAAAACTTGCCTAAATCCTTTAATCATTTTTATAATTGAATAAGATCAATATCCTCTATCTAATATGGACCATTCATCTAATTAATGATTAATGAAGAGTCTCCAAATACTTGCATCTCCTGCAACCCCTACTATTTTTCCTTATGGACCAAATGAAATAAGGATGATAATTCATTCCAGTTGTTTGTGTCTTGTACTATCAACACTTTGTGATAAAAATAATGCTCCTCTAAATGGATTATAGAAACACCAAACCTAAAGAATTGGCCCTCACTTTGAAAAGAACCATTGAGAAAGGACCAAGTAACCTCATTTTTTTTATAGTCAATGGATTTACTACTCTATGCTTGGAACAGTGGACATATTGACAATCGAAGGATAGAAAGAACCTGAACTGATATCTAAAATTTTTGTGGTTCCCTTCCTTCAAGTATAGCTTGATTGTGGATTAACCACGAACCCGATGAGAGTAAATAAGGAAGAGATATAAAGGATTTAAGTTCCTTATTAGAAAAGAAAGTTGCAATACATTCCTCGATAGAGTCAAGATCTTGCCCAAAGATACTTTGATTTGACCTGTTATTCAAAATATGCCTACAATTACTTAGAATATATGCAATTAACAAAAGCATGAACGTTGGATTCCTTTGCTTCTTTTCATAACATACAAATTCTTTGATCGTTTTTATTCCACTTTTGTAATCTATCCTAGGTTAATACTCTATTATTAAGGAGAAATCATAGATGGTGGATGCCACTTTCCACAACTTCCCCCACCACCACTTTTCTTCTTGAACCTATCTCCCCATCAAATATAAATACCCCGTGTGAGATTAATAAGAATTTTCTCTAGACTAGTGGGTCAGGATCATGATTGATCTCAATATGTGTGATCCAACCAACATTTGGAATGTTGTTGAACTTCGACAATATATAGAAATTCAACTAATCGACTACTCGGTTGCTTCGACAGGTTCAGCATCGACTTCAACAAGTTTGAACCTCTACACAACCGACCTCAACAAGTTTCATGCTCAACATACATCGACTTAATGTCTCTGTCTTTTAGTCATCTTTGATGGTTGAAATTTTGAACCGTTATAACTTCTTCTAACTGAACGTAATGGGAAATCACCCAAGTGCCTCAACATTCTATATAAACATGTACATTATTGTAACAATCAACCAACATTCATGGAGAATAAGTAATAATAGAAATTGGTTTGAATTATTGCATATTTTATGTTCGCATACTTCTGTCGATAGTGTGTTTCTTGCGTTACTTGTTCTTTTTCTATGCTTCAGCCATAACAGTGCTTGACTCATTCAGTCGACTGTTGTCCCCAGCATGCACCTGGGCACTTCTTGGATCATTGGCATTAGATATTGATCTTGTTCGGATATTAAGTTACATAATCACTTCCATTGAAGTTATTTAATTTATGCATGTTCAAACACGCTCACAAACACAACAACATAATAAGACACTTCCTTCGACTTCAGAAAAGATGGCCTAAGAAGCAGACAATAAACATGCAATTGATGATACATAACAACTCATAGAAAAAGCACTGGCTCACCAACGGACTAAAATGTTCACCCAGTTCAATGATATTCTCATGCGATTCACTTCGAACTCCAGGGAATCCTCGACACAACCTCACTCCGATAAAATTATCCCCTTCAAAGTGCAAATGAATCTGGACATACCGAATCTTGAAGGAAATATTAACGCGAAATCCATGGACAATTGGGTACAACAACTGGAATCCTACTACTTCATGAATCAACTCTCAGAAGTGGAAAATATCACCATTACGTCCTTGAAAAAGTGAACCTCCATACACTGCTGATGGGAAAATTTATTGACAAATATGGAAAAAGAAGGAAACCCCGTAGACACATGGATAACATTTGTCGAATACGTCAGAAAGGAGTTCTACCCACCCAAATATATTGAACAACAGTAGAAGAAGTGGCAATAGATAAGGCAATGGAAATACCAGTATGTGCAGAGTTACGCCGATGAGTTCTATCAGGTCATGGCTAGAATTGGTGTCCAAGAAGAAGAAAAATTTATTGTCCTAAAGTAAGTTAGTGGATTATCCCCTCAGCAAGAGGTTGAGTTTCTGACTATCAGGAAGCTTGCAAATGCATTTCTTTATTCCAACAAACCTGAAGCTAAACAAAAAGGAAAATCACGTTTCACGAACAAGACAACAGGTCGAACATCCTACAAGAAGTCACCAGCCGACTTTGAAAAGTTCAATAACCCTTCTTAGCCGACTCTGCCAAAGCCCGATCATCACAAGAATAACTTTCAAAAATACAAGAGGGATCACAACAAACAAGCCCCTACTGGGAAAATGTGTGACTATAATAATTCAACATGGCATGATACGTCAGAATGCAAAGCTCGGAAGACATTTTTGGTAAAATTGTCGACATCCTACTTGTCTGATAGAACCTTGGTAGAATATTATCCAAATGCATAAAGCCTCTTGGCTTAGACCTTGACCACTCCGATAGCCTCGATTATTGTCGATGAAGAGGAATGAGAGCACCTGTTTCATACACGGATATGGGTTCAGAAGAATCCTTTACATATGATTGTAGATGATGGTAGCCATAGGAACCTCGTTTAAGAAGATCTTGTGAAGAAATTAGGTCTTGTCACCACTCCACATCCTCAGCCTTACAATATCAATTGGATGAAGGATGGACAGGAACTAAGAATGACATGCCAATGCAAACTCACCTACTTCATTAATCTTTTTGAAGATAAAGTACTCTATGACATGGAACTCCTTTCTGTAGTTGATTCCCTATTCAGGAAACCTTACCTATGGGATCGACATGGTACATATAAGTCATGGCCTTAGAAGGTGATTGCCAAAATTCAGAATCAATGGTATGACATACCAGAGTGACAACCCACATCAATGGTTTCTATGTATATTTTCCAAACACAAAGAATCTTATCAACCATGCTTAGAAGTTCACATTAATTATGATAAAGCCTCAACATTCCAGGAATACTAAAACAACAAGTCGACTCACGGACCAATGCAATTCTCAACAACAACAATGGATCGACCACATTCTTGAGGGATACCATAATGTATTTCAATATCTGAATAGAGGGCCTCTACATTGTCCGTTGAAACACTTCATTGAACTTGTTCCTAGTTCTTCATTACCCAACGCATATGTTTACAGAAGATCCATTCTCAAGAACGAAGAAATTCGCAGGAAAATCTAGGATTTGATCGACAAGGGTCATATCCTCTCCAAATCCTCTCCTTGTGGAGGTCTAGTCATCCTCATTCCAAAGAAATATGGGACTTGGCACATGTGCATCGACTATCAGGATCTCAACAAAGTTTTGGTAAAGAACAGATACCTTTTTCCACTAATAGATGAACTCATCGATAGTATGAAAGGAGTTGAGTTCTTTACAAAACTCAACCTTTGTCGGGATATCATCAAATTATGATTGATTCCATTGATGTATGGAAAATGAATTTCAAGACCAAGGAAGAATTGTTTGAATGGTTATTCATGCCTTTCTTCTTAACCAATGCACCTGCAACCTTCATGAGATATATGGATGACCTTCTACGACCTTACATCGACAAGTGTGTCATTGTCTATCTTGACGATATCCTGATTTTCAGTCAATCATGGGAATAACATGTCAAACAACTTCAACACTCTCCAACAACATTGAATATATCTGAACATGGAAAAATTCTCATTTGCAATGACAAACATCAAATATTTGGGGTATGTAATTGACTATGTAGGCATTCATGTCGACCCAGAAAAAGTATAGATCCTCAAATATTGGCCCATTCCTAAAAACTATATTCCATATAGTAGTACCAATGTTCTTCAAATGTATGTCAAGTTGTTTTTCCATTGTAACTATATTCTTGTCCCTATTTAAATGTATGTCTCTACAACGAACTATTGCTTTTTATTTAAGTTGTTTGTAATAATATACTCAAGTTCTACAATATCTGTCAAGTTGTTTTTCCATTGTAAGTATCTTCTCGTCCCTCTTTAAATGCATGTCTCTACACCGACCTACTACTTTTTTTTATTTAAGTTGTCTAAGGGAATTTTCAAATTGATCTCCCAATCTCATAGTTTTTTCTTCCTAAACATGAAACCATGCCTCTTTAACTATATTTTGGACTTCCTCTTTGGATGACCAACTAGATTTCTATTTAAAAGGGGGCCTTGACTTTGCTTTTCGATCCCCTGTCTCCAAATAAATCAAAAAGTGATATGGAAAAATTCTAGTGCCTACCAATGATCTGCAATTCCCATAAGACTCCATTAAGTGTTCATGGATTAAGAAATATTCAAAACATTTAGATATCCCCTCTTAACCAATTTTTTTGTTACTCCATGTCGGAAAAACTTGCGAAGGTTCAACATCAACCCAACTAACCTCGTCAATTTTTTCCAAAAATAAAGTAGTTAGCCATCCTTCTTTAGGCAACTGACCCCATACTTCCTTTTCCAATAAGGTCTTATTAAATTCCCCACCCATGATCAAGTTGTTGACTTGATGACAATTCATATGACACAAATCTTCCCAAAATACCTATTGTGTTATACAACCAAGTCCTAGAAATAGCATAAAAAGAGAAGAAATAGATAAGAAGAGAGTAGTCCACCCCTTAATAATGAAGAACAAAGATAAATAACAATCCTCTTCGAGGGATGAACCTCCTTACACAATGTACTATATACTTAAGACAAGACAATAAATAATGCTTGCTCAAATGAAAATATCTCGTTCCTATATATAGGAAAAAAATATGTACAATAACAAATAATATACTAATAGTTCCAAGCCTACATCAATAATATGTAATACACCACCATATAGGGGGTAAAGTGACACACTATAGGGGGAACTATGCCCAACATTTAGGGATTAACATGCCCCTCCCCTTCAAACAAGCATTGTCCTCAATGCTTGGGTAGTTGTGTATACACCTATATGAATGAATCATCTTCGTATGTTGAATTTGCATCTGGTAAGTTCTACCACTTGATGAGGTACTGAATAATAGCTTGATTTTGTAGTTGTTTGGTCCTTGTTTCGATGATTTGGTCAGGTTTCAATATGATTTGTGCTTGTGGAAAACTCCTTTGACGGTGATGTTGATCTGCCCATAGTTTCATCTTGTTTTCTTACATTGTTTGGATTTGGAGAACTGCTTGTTGGTTCTCTATGTGATATGTCACTACTTGAACTGGAGATTTTCCTGTCATTGCTTCGACCATCTACTCCATTTCATTCTTCTGAACATAGGGGTATTTGTGAGGTTTGATGATAGAAGGAACGCTTCCAATATTTAAGTTAATAGCATTGTACAAATATTGAATAGGTGGATGACTTATTGGAATATCTTCAAATACCTTGGAAGGATTTTTAAGGACCCTTTGGATATCTGGTGAAATAGGAGCCTTACATGTTTGAACAGCTACTGAGTATAATTTTGTATTTACACCTTGTTTTCCTTTCTTTAACAAATTTTTCATACCATTAGAGCTGATCACCTTTCTTGGTTTTCTTGTGATACCATTTAACACAAATTCTTTTTGTTCCCAGGAATTTTTTAGGAAAATCTTCTGAAAATTAAAATTCATTGGTCCCAATAATTGTAACCATTGAACTCTTAATAAAGCCTCAGTACCCCCCATTGGGATATAAATCATGGGACTATTCAATACATATTCCCCCATAATAAGATTGATATTATGTTATTTCCATGAACAATTGATTCCTCCTCCAATTGTAATCATTACTTGAAATTCCGGTGTTGGCTATACAAATCAATTTATATCTTTGGCTACTTTATAGTGAATGAAATTATGAGTACTACCTGAATCAATCAACACTATTACCTTTTTATTTTTGATATTTTTTTCGTTCTTGAGAGTTTGAGGAGTGATAATTCTTGACAAAGCATGACAATATATGGTGGGATTAATCACTTCTAGTTCATCCCCTTGTGGTGGTTCATGTTCTTTTTATTCTTCCTTGTCACATTCTATGTAGAAGAGTTTATTTTCTCCACATTTATGTCCCTTATTGTTCTTGCTGACACAATTAAACCATATACTTTTCTCTCTTCTTTCCTCTAGTTTTTTAGGTGTCAACCTCCGAGGTTGGTTAGAAGGAGCATTATTCTCTTTCTATCTATTAAAATTGGTATTTCTAGTAGTCATTGCCATATTTTTACTTTCAACCTTCTTTGCCATCATGAATTCCTTTTATAGGGATGATGGTTCAAAGAGATGCACCTCATGTTGAATGTTATCCTTCAAGGTTCCAATAAATATATCTAACAAAAAATATTCTGAAATACTTTGAGACTTGGCTGTTGAAATTGCTTGACATTCTCTGTAACTTGACCTTTTTGCTTGACATTTACCAATTGAATAAAGAAGGTGTTGCTATTTATATCCCCATAATGTGAAATCAATTCTTCTGTGAATATAGACCAAGATATAATGGAGTCCTTTTTACGACCATAAAGCCATTGGTACCATACAAATTGATTGGGTTCAGAATATAAGGATGCAATAGTTACCTTTTGGAAAGTGGGCACCTAGTGTAGATCAAAGAATTGCTCCATTTGAAAAATCCATGTGATTGTATCCTTGCCATCAAAATTTCTCATGTCAATCTTGGGGATAAACTAGTTCCTTGGACCTGAATTAAACCCATGATCTTGTAGTGAATCATCAACTTTTGAGGACTCCAACTTCCTACTCTCTAATTGTTTTTCAATTTTCTCCAAACGTGACATGAATAACTCCTGTTTTTCCTCCTTATCCTCTTCTTGAGTAGATACATGAGGAATAAAGCTATGTTTTATATACTTCATCATCTCCTTCAAGTATTATAGATAATATTTTATAGCCATCCCTTTGAGATCCTTTTTAGTAGTCATCCTTTTGATATCCTCTTTACTAGCCATCCCTTTGATATCCTCTTTACTAGCCATCCCTTTGAGATCCTCTTTACTAGCCATCTTATTTTCCAATTTAACTAAGTAATTCATTTTTGTATATTCCAACTTGGACACTCTAAAAGATATGTCTTACATTTCATCATATGTCGGGGATGAATCCTTTGGGGGTTTGAGTGGAGTGTGATTATTCCTCTTCTTCTTGGTGGGGTTTTTAACCATAAATATATATCACACCTTCAGGTCTACCACAAATAGATCCTTCGACTCAAATATATTCAAATGCAAAATGACGTACCTTTTTCAAACCCTAATTAGAATGTTGTTTTATGGATGACTTGTAGTTGAGGTAAAATTTGAATTTCGACTCATCTAGGTCTGAAACTTATACCTGTGGTACCCTGGCATGTCCTCTCTCCACTGTCATAGGTATGACCTAATTTGTATGTTCCAAAATAAATTTATTGCAAATCACCCAAAGCTTCTTATTTTTTACTTATCAAGAAGATATAACTTGTACGGTATAACACGTTTCCAATATTTTGTTTCTGTAGATGACAATTCTACCAAATATACCCTTATCCATATTTTTTTATATGAAACTAGTCTCAGTTAATTTAGATCTCGGATGGCTCAGATATGACCTTTTTCCATACAACACCTATTTCAAACCCTAACTGGAAGACTGTTTTAGGGCATACTTGTAACTGAGATAAAATTTGACTTTTAAATCCTATGGGTATGAAACTTCATCTTGTGGTACCGTGACATGTCCTCTTTATAATTCCACAAGTCTGACCTAATTTGGATGTTCAAGAAAAACATTATTGCAAATCTCCAAAAAATTCTTATTTTTTTCCTATCTAGAAGAGTGAACTTGTACCATATGACATGTGTTTAATATTTTTGTTTCGGTATCTAAAAATTCTACAACAGATACCTTGATCTAGATTATTTCTGATGCAGCTGGTCTCACTCAATTTGGATATTGTATACATCAAATATGACCTTGCTTCCTAGTCCACATGTTTTATACTAGGTTTTGGACAAAAACCCTATATTCCTCTGCAATTATACCCAAATATGTAATGGATCAAGATATGAATTTTGAAACTGGAGATATTTAGTCCTATTATGGAAGTGGGTTTTTAACCTATATCTCTAAACCATTGTAGAAAATAAATTGTATCTAAAATTCCAATATGACTCATTTTGTAGAAGCCAATCCCGAGGAAAGAGCTCTAATACCAAATGTTATGCAACAAAGTCCCAGAAAGAGCATAAACATACAAAAAATAGACAATATGAGTGCATTCCATTCCTTAATAATTAATAACATATATAAATAACAATCCTCTTCAAGGGAGGAACCTCCTTATACAATATATTGTGTACCTAATACAAGACAAGATACAATGCTTGCTCAAATGAAAATATATCCTTCCTATACATAGGAGACAAAGGTGAAAATAAAAATGAATAGACCCACTATTAGACCCAATCCTACATTAATAATATGTAATACACCACCATATAGGGGGTAACGTGACACACTATAGGGGGAATTGTTCCCAACATTCAGGGCTTAACATATCGATTGTGATAAGGTCCATATAGATTAAGAATAAAAAGATGAAGTATAGAATTTTACAATAGAGCTCTAATCCTAAACCATAACAAATGAAAAAATTATTCACCAAACAATTTTGATTAAAGCTCAAAACAATACCGCCTAAAAGACCTTTTATGTCTATAGCCAGAAAACTCCAATGTACAAGTGTTTTTTGGAGTTTTGAAATCAAAACATCTCCCCTACACATCGACTCTTGCAATCAAATGATATCTATATTTTCCTACTCTACTAACTTCTCGAAGGAGGAAATTTTGGCTTTCCCTGTGATATTTTACAGGCATGTCTTATGACAAAAATAATCCTCATAAAGATTGTACAAGGAAATAAAGAAGAAATCAATCTATTACAACATAAGAGAATTAAAGAATGTCTGGAATAGCTTCCATGCATCTATTATTCAATCATGTGTGCATATTTATAATACATACTCAATATAGTAGTTCATTATCCTTAGGAGGAATTTGGAATCCACACATGTGGTAGGCTTAGATAGACTAGATTCCCCACTAGACATAAGAACTACTTGTAACTCTTGATGAGATCAGTTAAATGAGTGTAGGTGGCAGTTAACTGATCATAGGTAGGGATGCAAGTGAGTTACAGTCCAAAAATAAGTAGAGACAATCAAGGAGGGAACATAACTTAGTTAACTAATGATTAACTACTATCATAACTTCCAGAGGATCTCTAGAGCTGCATGAAATCAAGGAGGGCACCCTAATCCCTAAAAGCAAGGAGAATAGGCACATTATATTTTAATTATCATGCATAATGAAGGCTAATATGAAAAATAGATAGTACATATGATGAAAACAATGAGGACTATGCACTAGAAAACTAATGAAGGGATCAACAATATGATTTGTGCACTAGGGAAACCAATTTTTTTTTATGCCTAATGTCTAGTTATCCCAAAACCCCCCTTAAGCATGAATTATGTGAGAAAAATCAAAATTATAGCTGAAAAACAAAGGCTATGGTCACCCTTGACAATTTTATTTGTCCATGTAAAGAGAGGAAAGAGGAAAAACCACATGGGGAAAATACTCCCTCAAGAATGGACATGGCACAAAAATGAACAAAATGTCTTCACTCTATATTTTTCTTCACTTTACTACAAATGTTCCATGGGAATTCATTAAAGGAATATTTTAGGGAAATACAGTTTGTTTCTGTATCTGATTACTATTCCTACGCATTTAGGTCTGAGTCAAAGGTCTGTTGATAGGGGTTGTAACTCTAATTCTATCTTTCTCACCTGGATAGAGTAGCTCTTCTGTCTTTCCTACCAGATTAGCTCTTTCGTTTCTTTCCTTACTGAACCAATAGAGATAGATTGATTCTACCTATTTAGATGGAACATATAAGCACCGCTCGAAATGATGGAGGGTTTTCATTATTATTTGAAAGACGAATGAGATGAAAGTATTTCTTCTTGGTGAGGGACTTGGTGAATATGTTGTATATTCCTTGATCATGTATCAATTTCCCAATGAAGTGTAGACAAAGAACATGTGGAGAGGCCTCTTGAAACTCATCATCTGGTGATGGAGGAGCATCATATGAACACGTCTTGATGTGAACACATACATAATAAAATATAGATACACAATAAGATATGGAACGAAGATATGTGTTATTATCTCTTAGCCAAAATGTTAGAAAAAATAGGATCGCAGTGCAATAACAATAAACAATATGAAAATATTAAACACAAACACATTAAAAGAGAGACACCAATATAACATGGTTCACCCAATATGGGATATATCTACAAATAAATTTCCATTCCTTTATTATTATACCATCCACCAAAATGAAGGGATAAAACCTGCAACAAACCCACTACACTTCCTCTCCACTTTCTCATAGTCTCTCTCACATAATCACATAGATCATTTTTACAATGCTACAATACAATAAAAAAACCATATTACAATGATTTACTTTTATATGATAATTACCATGGGAAAATACCATGGGTCACCTGACACCATCCCCCTGAATCCTCGCAAGGGGATGATGTCCCCCTGCACCTCCCTGTTGCGACAAGTGTACAATAAAACTAGGGCACAACCACAACTGAGCAATAACATCTCTGAATCAGGAATATTGTCATGTCCCAAATTTTTCATTTGGTTACAATATCCTAATCACATTTTCCATATTTATTAGAGTTTGTCAAATTGATGCTAAGGGTCAAATAATTGCCAAGGAGGAAAATTACTAGTTTCCTAGGTTGGGGGTGGAAGATTTGGGATTTGGAATAAGGAGGAAAATGAATGATGTTTGAAAATTAGAATGGAATAAAAATTTAATAAAGAATCTAAATAAATAAATACAAGATAAAATTGAAGTGGAAACGGAGCATGGAGACACATGGAGACTATGAGGCCCGCATAAGCTAGAATTTATGTGCCACATGGCATCCTCCTCTTGCAATTTTGAATCCATGGGAAGATTAAAGGTTATTGGATGATTTATAAGGCTATTAAACTTTTTCATATGCATCATAGTTCGAATTTGGGAAGAAACATAACTTACATGGGACATGAAGAGTCATTTTGGAGCTAGTGAGACACTTGGACTAGATTCCCTAACTCTATGACAACAATGATGAAGATACTATGACACCTATGAAACAAATCACATATGAAGTCTGAAGTATGACATATATGAAATGTTAGTTTGAAATAGAGCATCCAAGAGAGCTCTCATGTGAGTTGGGGAATCTCAATGGGTTCCTACTCAAATTGGGGGAAGATGGAAGGCTAGGAAAGGGAGGACACATGGAAAATCATGAGCACACACCCAAATTCAAATTGGATTGAGTTTGTGGATGTATTGGGAAAATTATAAGTCTAATTATTTTTATAAAATACAGGAATCAAACAAGGGAATAGCTTTTTATCATTTGAGAAATTGTCATTTGTGAATTGTGTGAGCTAGTGGATGACTAGTTTTCTTGCCTTAGCCAATTTCGAGGGTGAAATATTCCCATCCAAGTTAGTGTTTGGATAGGACACTCAGGTATTTATTGTAGATTTAATGGAGTCTTATTTTTAGGTGTAATTTATAGGTTAGATTTTGGATTCTTCTATTGCAACACTTTCTTTGGAAACCATTTCCATTTTTTATGGCATATTCTTGCTCATGGAGGGATTGTGCTTTGGGTGAGATATTGATCTCTTTGGGGAAGATTATAATGATAAATTATTTTGTGTTTGAATTTAAATTCTCTTTATTTCAATTTCATAATACTCTCAGGTCAAAATTCCAAAATATTTCATGTAAAAATGTTAAACAATGAAGAAATAGTGCCATTTCCCCACTATCTTGTTGTGCACCATTGTAATGCTAATGATTTCGAATTGGTCGATATTTTCATTGTCCATTACTGATTTTAATAAGATAAAAATTCTCTGTTCTTAATTCTCAGAAAGTATCAGGTCTAAATATCAAATAGCTGTAAGGAAAAGTGATTATTAATGAGCAAACAATGACCATTTCCCCACTACATTGATGTATGCTATGATAATGCTGATTATTTTGAATGGAAGAATGTATATATGATAAATTTATGATGCATTGAATGTAATTAATTTTTATTACAAGTTTCATGTTCAGCACTTAAGCATCAGAATCCATTTTACTCATTTTAATTGCATTGGGAGAAGATTTGGTGCCTTTTCCCTAAGGGTTGAAATTGTGATTTGGGATCTGTTTGGGAGAGAGTCATAAAAGCTTGTATAAACTAAAAAATTATGCATATGAGACCTTAAAAATTCACCCCACACATCCCATGACTCTGTTCATAAATTTGAGTGACTTTGGGATCATTTGAGAAGCCATTTCCGACAATTACCTAGGGGGAATTGGAGTCCCGATTTGCTAGTAAAGACTCCTACTTTGAACAGAAAATTAAAAAAGTTGAAGAAGTGATTGGAGGGTAATAAAAAATCCATTAAAATAATATTTAATTTATTTTATCAGTCATGTACCTTCTGAGAAAATTTGGAAGTATTTGGGTCAATTTGGATGTCTAGACATCAAAACTAGTCAAGGTTCGAAATTGGGGAAAAAGTGAAAAATTGGTCATTTAATAAAATTTCTTGAAAAGGGAAATTACAGAGGCATCAGAGAATGATATTGGAACCTTATGTGGTATGATATTTATGAGTATAAGAAGCCAGGGACCACCAATAGATATTGAAACCAAAAAGTGCTTTTGTTGAAGAGGAAACTATGACTAGGGATGAAAGGGGAACCTCATATGATGGTGAGGAGCATATAAAAATCATTGAACCTATAATTGAATAAATGACCAAGAATATTATGAAAGGATTTGAATTTTTGGCTATCCAAAGTTGGAAAAAATATATTTATTTTAAGAAAACCAAGGGGAAAAATGCATCAGCTTGCTTGAAGGAGCAAAAGCAGGAGACCCATGAACCACCTAGTTCTGAAATAGGTGAAGTAGAAGAAGTAGTAGATGAAGAGGATTGAAATTAAATCCCAAATGAATATGAAAAATATGATTATAAATCACATGAGTATGAAGAAGTTTCTATTGAAAATACTGAAGATAATTTTGAGATACATTCTACCTTGGAACTGAAACACAGAGAATTTAATGATGGATGCTTGAACTATGAAGGAGTACCTACAGATGGGTGCTCACAAATTTGTGTTGGTGAAATAGAGATCACTTTTAAAGTGTTTATTCAAGCCAAAATTCTATTAAACATGAAAATGAATACCTTGTAGCAGTTGAAGAAGAAACAAGTTCAACTTCCCCATCACCACTTGAGCTTCATGAAGTTGGTCCAAGCAAGAAGGAAGAAGATTAGGAGGTTCATTTGCAAGAGCCTCATTTTATTGAAGGGTCCTTAAAAATGAATGAAAATAATATTCAAGATGCCCTTAGAATACTCCATGAAACTCAAGCATTTGTATCAAATTCTTGTTGGAGAGCTACTTACTTGAAGACATGGAGAAGATTCAAAGAGAAATGTGCAACATCAAAGGTAATTTCATGTCTTTGATTTTTGATAGAAAAAATGTCATTGATATTAGTGAATGGTTACATGAATCCTACTTGAATATAAATGAAGTTATTCATAAGCTCACACTTCAAAATGAGCAACTTCTTGAAAAGTTGCAAGACACTTGTTTTTCCTCCTATGTTTCAGATTGTCAAATGGTAGA
This sequence comes from Pseudotsuga menziesii, assembly GCA_001517045.1. NCBI lineage: Eukaryota > Viridiplantae > Streptophyta > Pinopsida > Pinales > Pinaceae > Pseudotsuga > Pseudotsuga menziesii. Next base: position 367,393 of record LPNX010833864.1, read on the forward strand.
TTGTTTGGAGGATTCTCATGACATGGTGGATCATGAGAAATGTAGAAATTTGAATGTGCTTGATCTATTTGAAGGTTAAATTGAAGATATCCCAACACTTTATGTGGTGGAAGAGGAACTTGAATTGTCTCTTGATGAAGGTTATGCAATTTTTAAAGAAGAGCATGATTCCTCTACATGGTAACCAATCTATGGAAAAGGTTTCACACTTTTGAAGGCACTGCATGATACTACCCATATGGATCCTTCCCATGATGGAAATTATGCAATTTTTTATCATTTGGGCGAGTTAGTTCATTCTCCTAAATCCTACAATTCCATGTTTTGGAACATTAGTATCAATGAAGTATGGGTGAAAGGGTTCTTTTTGATGGTGCCACATGAGGACTATGGAACTCCTAGATTTAATTTTTATGATTACATGGTTGGAGAACACTCTTATTTACATTTTAAGTAGAATCCTTTGTTACTTTATGATGATACACATCTACATGGATGCACCTATGATATGAATTTGAGTCACTTGAAGACTCATGGTTTTTCTTGTTCAACATTTGGATTATTTGATGTTCGAGGAAACAAATAGTAGGGGAGATGAATTAACCACTTAATAAAGTAATTTTAATCAGAGTAGTGAAAAATCAATCATGGTTTCTCCTCTCTCAAATATTCATGGAATCTCAAAGACTAAAAGTTAGGAAACTCGGTGGCAACTTCAAAGAATCATATAGAAAGTTGGTTCTTCAACACCCATGTTTGAAATTGCTTGAGGACAAGAAATATTGGGAAGGGAGGATTTTTCATGTCCCAAATTTTCCATTGGGTCACAATTCCCTAATCACATTTTCCATATTTATTAGATTTTGTCAAATTGATGCTAAGAGTCAAATAATTGCCAAGGAGGAAAATTACTAGTTTCCTAGGTTGGGGGTGGAAGCTTTGGGATTTGGAATAAGGGGACAATGAATGATGTTTAAAAATTAGAATGGAATAAATATTTAATAAATAATCTAAATAAATAAATACAATAGAAAATTGAAGTGGCAATGGAGCATGGAGACACATGGAGACTATGGGGCCCACACAAGCTAGAATTTATGTGCCACATGGCATCCTCCTCTTGCAATTTTGAATCCATGGGAAGCCTAAAGGTTCTTGGATGAGTTATAAGGATAAAAAACTTGGACATATGCATCATAGATCAAATTTGGGAAGACACGTAACTTACATGGGACAGGAAGAGTCATTTTGGAGCTAGTGATACACTTGGGATAGATTCCCTAGCTCTATGACAACAATGATGAAGATGCCATTACACCTATGACACAAATCAGATCTGAAGGCTCACATATGACATATATGACATATCATGTCGAAATAGAGTATCCAAGAGAGCTCTCATGTGAGTTGGGGAATCTCAATGGGTTCCTACTCAAAATGGGGGAAGATGGAAGTCTAGGAAAGAGAGGACACATGGAAAATCATGAGAACACACCCAAATTAGAATTGTCTTGATTTTGTGGATGAATTGGGAAAATTAGAAGTCTAATTATTTTTATAAAATACAAGAATCAACCAATAAAATAGCTTTTGATCATTTGTGAATTGTGAGAGCTAGTGGATGATAGTTTTCTTGCCTTAGCCAATTTCGAGGGTGAAATATTCCCTTCCAATTTGGTGTTTGGAAAGGCCACTCAGGTCTTTCATGGAGCTTTAATCGAGTCTTATTTTCAGGTGTAAGCTATAGGGAATCTTGTGGATTCTCCTATTGCAACACTTTCTCTCAACCATTTCCAGTTTTTATGGCATAATCTTGCTCATGGAGGGATTGTGCTTTGGGTGAGCTATTGATCTATTGGGGGAAGCTTCTAATGCTCCATTATTTTATGTTCTGATGTAAATTCTCTGTATTTCAAGTTCAGAAGACTCTTAGGTATAAATTCCAAAATATTTCATGTAAAAATGTTAAACAATGAAGAAATAGTACCATTGACATATAAATTCTCTGTATTTCAAGTTCAAAAGACTCTCAGGTAAAAATTCCAAAACTTCTCATATAAAAATGTTAAACAATGAAGAAATAGTGTCAATTCCCCACTATCTTGTTGTGCACCATTGTATTGTATAATGATTTCAAATTGGGAGATATTTTCTTTGTCCATTACTGATTGTAATAATATAAACATGCTTTGTTCTTCATTCTCAGAAAGTATCAGGTTGAAATATCAAATGGTTGTAAGGAAAAGTGATTATTAATGAGCAAACAATGACCATTTCCCCACTACATTGATGTATGCTATGATAATGCTGATTATTTCGAATGGAAGAATGTATCTATGATAAATGTATGATGAATGCACTGTCATTAATGTGTATTAAAAGTTTCATGTTCAATACTTAAGCATTAGAATCCATTTTACTCATTTTAATTGCATTGGGATAAGATTTGGTGCCTTTTCCCCAAGGGTCGAAATTGTGATTTGGGAGTTGTTTGGGAGAGAGTCATAACAGCATGTATAAAATGAACCATGATGCATATGAGACCTTAAAAATTTCCCCTACACATCCCCTACCTATTTTCAGAAATTCGAGTGACTTTGGAATCATTTGAGAAGCCATTTCCAGCAATTACCCACGGGGAATTTGAGCCCCAATTTGCTAGTAAAGACTCCTAATTTGACCAGAACATTAAAAAAGTTGTAGAAGTAATTGGGGGGTCATAAAAATCCCTAAACATCATATGTAATTTCTATTATCATTCATGTACCTTCTAAGAAAATTTGGAAGCATTTGAGTCAATTTGGAGGGATAGACATCAAAACTAGTCAAGGTTCAAAATTGGGGAAAAAGTGAAAAATTGGTCATTTAATAAAATTTATTGAAAAGGGACATTACAAATATCAGGATCCACAACCAATAATCTCCCACTTGGAGACTTATCAAAACAACTCCACCGTTGCTGCACTTGTTGGACTATGCTCTGGACCTTGGACTTGAAAAATTTCTCATCTTCACCTTCACACTTGAAGGCCAACTAATACTGACCATGAACTAAATTTCTCTCTAGTTACTACCTTTTTCAACATGTCTGCAGGATTTTGGGTAGTATGTATATTTTCCAACTTTAATAGTTCATCTTCCAGACTAGATCTTATGTAATGGTACTTGAGTTGTATATGTTTAGTATTATAATAGAAGGTTTAGTTCTTTGCAAGATGAATGACACTCTGTCTATCAATGTACAACATGTTATTCTCCTTATTCTTACCCATTTCCTCCATGAAGCTCTGCAATCAAATCATATCTTTACTAGCCTTTGTAGTAGTAACATACTCCCCTTCCATTGTTGAAAGTACAACAACCTTTTATAGTTTTGAAATCCAACTTACTACTATTCCACCTATATTATAAACATACCTTGTGGTTCTCCTCCAACTGTATTTATCACTTTCCATATCTGCGTCAACATATCCTTGTATAACAATGTCTAAACCTCTAAAACAGAATGTATGAGAAGTGGTACCTCTCAAATACCTAAGAATCCATTGTACTTCCCTCCAATTCTCTTTACTTGGATATTTCATATACTTGCTCAAAACTCCCATTGCATGTGCAATATTTGGTCTTGTGCAGACCATGGCATACATCAAGCTGCTAACTATTGATGAGTAGGGAACCTTGGACATGTATTCTATATTCTCCTATGTACTGGGATACATCTCCTTACTTAGTTTGAAATGGATGGCCAAAGGTGTACTAACGGGTTTTTCATCCTGCATTCTAATCCTCTCCAACACCTTTTCTATGTAGTCACCTTGACAACACTGTCAATTTGTGATTTTTCCTATATCTTGTTATTCTAATACCAATAATTTTATTTGCATCACCCAAATTCTTCCTTGCAAATGATTTAGCTAGTTTTGTTTTATAGCACATTTATATCTTGCATGTTAGACCTTGCAACAAGCATTTCATCCACATACAATAACAAGATAATATATCTTTCATTATCTATCCTCTTGAAATAAACACAATGGTCAGAATGACATCTACTATAAATATGTTGTGTCATAAACTTATCAAATTTCAATTACCACTATCTTGGAGCTTATTTCAGTCCATACAAGCTCTTCTTCAACTTGCAAACTAGATTATCCTTCCCTTTAAACTCATACCCCTGTGGATGTTGCATGTAGTTATCATCCTCCAAATCCCCATGGAGAAAGGTCGTTATTACATCTAACTGTTTAAGATGGAAATATTGTACCACCACTAGACTTAAAACAATCTTAATTGAAGTCATTTTAACAACAAGAGAAAATATTTCATTAAAATATATACCTTTCTTTTGTGTAAACCCCTTTACCACAATTCTAGCCTTATACTACTTTTTTCCTCCTTCTTCTTCCTTCAACTTGTAAACACATTTATTTTGTAATGCTCTTTTTCCTGTAGTAAAATCAACTAAATCCCGAGTATGGTTTCTTACCAATGAGTCCATCTCCTCATTCATACCCTACTCCCACTTCTTTCTAGTTTCCACCTGCAATACCTCTTCATAACATTTTGGTTCACTATAACCAATCATTAACAAATTATATAGTGAAGGAGAGAATAGTCCAAGGGTCTACTTAACCTAGTAGATCTTCTTACACTTGCGGGAATTTGAGGTACCTGCTGTTGTTCTTGATTTTCTAGTACCTTTGGAACTTCATTTTCTTTTATTTCATCAAGCATTGTGTACTATGTGTTTTCTTTTTCCTTTTTCTTTCCCTATAACCGATATTTGTACATAACCTTTTCATTGAATACTACATCTCTACTCCTAATGATTTTGTGATTTTCATAATCCCATAAGCGATAACCAAAATCATCAACCTCGTATCTAATAAAGGTGCATTTCTTGCATTTAGCCTCAAGCTTTGTTCTATTTTGTTTATGAATATGGAAAAATGCTTCACAACTAAAAGTTCTCATAAATGAGTAGTTTACCTTTTTACTTGCCCAAAACTATAAGGGCAACCTTGCATGCAATCTCATACACCTTGCACGCTCCATGATTGTCTTATTCATCCTTTCTGACACACCGTTTTCTTGTGGTGTTCTTGGGATTGTAGTCTCTCTACGAATCCCATGGTATGAACTGTAACTATAAAAATAATTGCTGTGTTATTCACCTCCATTATCGGATCTGAGGCACTTCAATATTTTTCCTATCTCATTCTCAACCAAAGCTTTCCATTTCTTAAAAGTAGCAAACACATTAGATTTCTGTCTAATGCAATAAAACCCAATTTTTTCTAGTTGCATCATCGATGAAAGTAACATAATAACAAGAGCCACCAAGAGATTGTACTTGAGCCGATACCCATATATCTGTATGCACAATCTATAACTTTTCACTCTTCTTCTGTTTCCTAACCCTGAGAAATCCAACTCTATTCTATTTTTCAATAAACACAGTTCTCACAGAATCCCAAACTTACCTACTTCAGATATGGATGCAATTTCCTTGAAAGGAGAATTTCCATCCCCTTCTCACTCATGTGTCCAATCCTATGATGCCACAATGTTGTGCCTTTTTGTGTGGAAGATACAGATATAGAACAATTAGTATTATGAGTACAAAAATACAATGTACCTATCCTATCTCCTTTTTCTATTACCAGTGCACATTTAGTGATATTCCACCACGTTTTTCCAAACGTACAAAAATATCCGCTATCTGCCAAATGCCTTGCTGAGATCAAATTTATTTTCATAGCATGAATATGACTTACATATTTTAGCATCCATTCATTTCCATTTTTTAACTTACTTCGTACCTTACCCATTCCAAAAATTTTACATGGTTCATCATCCCCCAATAAAACATGTCCAAAATCACCTCGAACATAATCATGAAAGAATTTCCTGTGGGGTGTATCATGACATGAATCCCCTGAATAAAATACCCAGTAATCACTAGTATTATCTAATGTAAGAATCAAAGAATCTTGTAACACACCAGCTGCTACATTAGCTTCCCGAGTAGTATCCCATTGCTCGTCTCATATCTTGTTTGGAGATCTACAGTGTTTCTTCATATGTCTTCTCTTACCACAATTTTGACATTCTATTTTTCCCAGTATGGACTTGGATATGCCGTTTCTAGAATTTATGCGATTACCTGGGATCTTCCTCTCTCCTTTTGTATTCACCTACTCTCCATAATCAATACTTTACCTGATGTTTCACCTGTTCTTTTCCTTCACATTTCTTTGCATAGAATAACACCAATAACATAGTCAAATTTAAGAGTGTTTGAACCAGAGACAGAGTTACTTACAGCCATGACCAATCCATTCCACCTTTCTTGAATGAGCACAAGATTAGTATATACCTAACCTCATCATCAAAATTGACTCCTACAGAACTTAGTTGATTAGTAACAGTATTAAATTCATTTAAATGGTCAACAACAGACCCACCTTCTGACATCTCATATTAAATAAACACTTCATTAGAAATACCTTGTTGGAAGCTGATGGTTTTTCATAGAGCTTAGAAAATGCGCTCATCACAGCCTCTGTTGTCTTTTATTTTGAAATATTGAAAGTGACCGATGAAGCCAGTCACAGTCATATTGTTTCCAGTGTTTTTTCTGTCAAGAACCTCCCATTCTTCATCCTTCATAGTCGTCAACTATTTTGTTTTTATTCCCAGTGGTAGGACCAAATCCTTCTGGTACATAGATTCCTCCATTTGCATATTCCATAACTAGTAGTTTTGGCCATTAAATTTCTTGACCCTAAACCTTCCTTCTTCCACCATTGCTCCCACTCGAACCAGGGACCCTTATTTCCTACAAGTTTACCATCCAAATAGACCTTTTGGGTATGATACCAATTATTAGAAAACACATGATCGCAGAGCAATAACAATAAACAAGATGAAAATATTAAACAAAAACACATTATAAGAGAGAGACACCAATATAATGTGGCTCACCCAAGATGGGCCATGTCCAGACATAAATTTGTAGTCCTTTATTATTATACCATCCAACAAAATGAAGGGATACAACCTACAACCCACAGAAAACCTATTGCACTTCTTGCTCACTCTCTCATAGTTTCTTTCATACAATCACATAGAGTTTTTTTACAATGCTACAATACAATACACAATCGTGTTATAATGCTTTCCTTTTATAGGGGAACTACCATGGGAAAATACCATGGACCTATAAACTATTGACCAACAAACATCCCAAAATATTTCTTTCAAGGGCTTCGACCCCAAACCTCCTTTCTCAGGTACATTTCCCCTGCACCCCCACTGGACCCCGAACCCCCACGGGGAGAGAATGTCCCCCTGCACCCCCTTGTTGGGACGAGTAAATAGTAAAACTGGGGTACAAACATGGATGAAAAATAATGTCTCTAGATTAAGAAGATCAGGATCCACAACCAACACAAAACACATCAATGAACTTAACAAGCTCAATTTCTTGTGCAATTGCATAATGCTGAACCAAAAAATTAAATTTCTTTCCAAACTGATGTAGAACCTTCCTAAGTATACAATATAGCTCATAAGGCCCTGAAATATCATCATAGGAGTCATATGGTGTAGAAAACAACCAAGCTATTGTGGCTCCAAAATAAGGTAGGGTCATAGTAGGAAAAGTGTGTGCAACTGGAACACATTGATGGTTGAGCAAATATGGAGAGTATAAGGACCTCATATTCAAACCAATTATGGTAATATATGGTACAAGACTATAGGAATGTATTGCAAAGATAAAAAATTGTTGGCATTGAGCTATTACTGCGAGGGGGTGACTCATTAATTGCACATATATGTATAAATATAACTTATGCAGATTTACTATTTAAATACTTTACAACATCCACAAGATTAATTAGAACAACACATGTATAATTGAGAGAATGTGTGTGTGTGTGTGTGTGTGTGTGTGTGTGTGTGTGTGTGTGTGTGTGTGTGTGTGTGTGTGTGTATATATATAATTACATCAGTGGGAGATTACATAATCCAAACTTGAGCACCCTCTCAATTCAGGTGTTGACCCAATCCCAGGTACAATATGAGAGCTACTGGCACCAACTCATGATATTTAGGCACTAACCTGAACATATATTAGTCTGATTGCACAAACTGTGTTTTACATCTCCAAGATCCAACCTATGGATAGCTGCACTCTCATGTTGTGGAAGCACCAACTTTCGTTTGTTCTCGAACACCAACTAGAAGGAGGATACGACCCCCCAAGTTTTATTTTCACCTATAGAAAGGATGTTGCAACACCCTGATTGTATTCTCTAGCACTGACTAGAAGGAGGTTGCAACCCAGTTCTCCTTGTCTCATCCGACCTCCTTGATATGAAATACGATAGTATAGAAAAGTAGAGAAAATACGTTATCTTCACAATCTGCAGTTGCTGTAACTTCTTTGAACTTTGTTTGAATAGATAGTTTCCCAAATATGATGTGAGATATTTAGTGCATCCACGTCCTTTCAACTGATATGCATTCTGCATCTGAATAGATTATTTGGCTCAGTTATACTTGTTGTTTTGTGACCTACGTCTTTACTGAGCAAGATATTCACACATACAATATATAAATATCCTTTTCTTCTAGAAAAATTATTTGTTGTTCAACAATGACATAGTTGCACACTTTGGCTCCGCTACATAAATATACTCTTGGCGATCAATGAGCCATTGATACCTCAAATTGATTTTAAATCTTGTCAAACAATTATTTTAGATATTCATTTTATACAAACTCACTTCACCTCATCCATATATTGCTTATTTATAATCTTCATAACCCAAGAGATGTGTCCATTTGGTGAAGTTCCTTAACTTTAGATAACACCCCACTTGATTGCATTTTCAAAAAGTTAGGATTTCGTCACCATGCTTCTTTCTGCAAGTCATCTTTGTGTAATGTATGATGCATATATTCCAACATCCTTGTGGGAATTTTGCAAACATCGGTTTATTACTCATTTTGCTTTAAAAATATTTGTCCCACATACCATTTTCTTTGTGGGACTTGTACACACAATATTATTTCTCTTTATTCATAAGTCACACAAATGGAATTTTCCCATTTGTTCCATGTTCAATTTTCTTCTATATTTATTATTATATGCGCATTTGCAACCAATGTCATAGTCGTATAATTACTTTCATGTGACTTCCACGTTCTCCCATATGTATTTCTTCAAGATGGATATGTGATAAGAAGTCTTTTAGTGATTCAATCTAATTCTTTTGACTTTTGGTGCATATGATTTTGAGATTTTGATAACTTTGAATTGAATCCTAATCTATATGGTCTTTGATCCTTTGATATCAATGATAACACATATTCAACATGATCTATTTTATATTTTATATTTTGACATCACATATTCAACATGATCTATCTGATATTTAATCTTTTGACATCACCTATTCAACATGATCTATCTGAGCTTTGAACTAACCTTTAACATCATAAGATTCATTTGATGTTTGATCCTTTGACATCAATGAAAATGCATATTCAACAATATCCCCCTTTGTCATTGATGTCAACACTTCCTTGAATGACAACACTTGGTTCAAAACCACCCTAAAGATGTGCGTCAAAGACTTCTTCCGTGGTCATGTTAACATGTCTGTCTTCTGGTTTCTGTCATTGCTCCCCCTGTCATTTGGATCTTCCTTTTTCATCTTCATATTCTCTCTTTCTCTCCTTATTCCGTCTTCTCTTCCCCTTTGACATCAATGGAAAAGGGAACTTTTGATTTGTTGTCTCCGCTTGCCTTTGTGCTCACTGCTTCTTGTGTTCTAGGTCGCAAATAATCACAGTGTCTATGTCTAATTTAATGTATCTCGCAAGCAATATTTCCTCAAGATTTGGAAACAAGGTGTTTTATTATAGTCAAATTTTTTCCTATTATCGCACATATATCCAACCTTTCTCATGCATTGTTAAAGTTGTTGTGCCCAATATCCTATCCATGTGATGTGTCCATACTAGAACTTTTATTCTAAAATCATTCTTTAAAACCCCCATTTTTGTCATTTTTCATCCTTTGCATTAAATTTGACTTCATCATGATATTCCTTGGATTTTACAATGCATGAAATCATCAACTTCGACGTCCCTTCATTTATGTTCAAGCACGTGATGAGTTTCTTTCCAATTCTATAAGTTGGTGGTGTTTTCACTCTGTTCACCACCCTAGTTCATACTTTGTCGATCTTATTTGGTCATTTGCATCTTAATTTTCCATTCTTTTGTCCTCATTCTCCATCATGTGTTACTTCCAATGATTGAATAATTCCCTTGATAGGCTTCGTATGGTGGTTCAGTCTCAGTGGAAGTATATGGGACGGTTGTAGATGGATATAAGTATTTGTCATAACCATTTAACAGAATACAGTTTCATGTCGTGGTGCCAATTATTTTTCTTCAACCAGAATGATTTAGAGACACTATCCAATTTGAGTAGATGAGTGGATATTCTGGAATATCAACAACAACAAATGTTCATCCTTCTAAGTCATCTTGGGGATACACATGATTCATCAACTTCAACATTGCATCTTCTTCCCTTGTTGCAGTCGCCTGAGTTTGCATAATTGATTTCAATGGACTTAGAATTTCACATTTCACCTCTGTCTACCGACCGTGTTGAGGAAGTTGAACTTAAGCTGCATCTATGATTCATCTTCATCTTCTGTCGCCTTCAATTTTATTGTGCTCCATTTTTTTCCTTAACGCCCAAATATGGCCTAATGTAATATGATATTTTAAGTTCCAATTTTTTTAATCATATTATGAATATAATATAAAGACTTTCATTTTGAACAATCATTGTGGATTGATTGTACATTTGATTCCTTACTATTTTATATATGGTAATTTTTACAATAATAGCTACATACTGCAAATATATAGTAACAATTCATCAAATGAATTCAATAAACAACCACTTACTTTATTAATCCTTGAGTTTTTGATGTACCTATTTTGTACTCAAGGATGGTGCATAACCCTCTAGGTTAATATGACCAGAAATCACTTGACGTTGGTATTGCACAATTGTTATTTTCATCATTTGCACATACATGATATGTCTTTCTTATCCTTATATCCTTGATAGGAAAAGTGGTATTGTCGTTGTGTGCATTTTTGACATGCTCCTAAGACACGTTTCTTTCCCAATATTTATGGCGCACACCTGACCTTGTCTCATTGGGTGGACAATTTTCAACAAACATGTGCCAAAAATATTTCCTTAGCTGCTGGAATTTTAGGAAACATTTCAAGGACCTGGGGACATATTTATCACACACATATCATTTCAGAGTGTGACAATATTTCTCTATATGCCTAAAAAAATTAAATCTCCAACATCTGACAATATTTTTGAATCTAAAACTGTTAGCATACTCAGGTTTCTCATTTCTTGCAGGAAGTTCATGTTTTCTATGAAAAGTGCCTCGTTGGTTGAATCTAGGTTCTCCTTTGTTTCACATGCTAACACTTTCTTTTACAAACCCAATACCAGTCTTATATTTTCAAGATTGTTGATAGCTTAGGATCTCATATAGGATAGTCGAGATTTTGTTGAACTTATTTTGAGTCTATATGTCAATACATATTTTAGTCTTTCCTTGAATTACACCAATTTGTTTTGAATGTGAAGTATATGATTCTTTCAATGCAAATTGTTTCTGCAGTAGCTAATTTGCTAATTCTTATTCCCTTCAGGAATTCTCAAGTGCACACTCATTTTATTCTAGTTCCTTGATTCTTCCTTTTGCATAGAGTGATTCCTCTTCATTGGATTCCATTTGTTTCTTCAAGTCTTTATGCATATCCCCAATCTGCTTGATTCATTCTTCTTCCATTTCAAGTTGTTCCTTTAGTGCCTTGTTATCTGTTCATATCTTCAAGTGCACTAATTATTTCCCCTTATTAGTCGATGCCAAAATTGTTCTCATCTTCAGACTTTGATATTTCTTCAGAGCACATAATTGTTTCAAACTTGGACAATGGTCGTGTAACATCATCAGGGGATTATTTGTTGTTTATAGTTTTCTTGATCTTGAATAATTCTTTTGAGTTGCTTGATTTCTTCTTTTCATATGATTTTGGATAGGGAAAGTAGATTCCATTGTATGTCCATTCCTTTGTAGCTTTGGATATACTAGTGGGAGTTCCTTTAGATGATGGTTTACCTATTGTTTTATTCTAATCCTAAATCATGGTCATAAACAACACATCCCTTGGACTATCATCATTCTCATCTTCATTTGAAGCACTGTTCTACTTGGTGTACAATATTTTATTTTTCCTTTGAAATTTCTTCTTGATCACAACTTTTTTCTGTTGATGCTTTCCTCTTTGTTCTTGATATTTTAACTCTTCCTCGCTTTCACTATCTTATTTTTCTTCATATGTGCCCTTCAAAGAAAATTGATCAATTATACCACATTTAAATCATTTAAAACATAGTTTTCCTTTATAATTACCTTATCCTCTTTTCAGTCTTCTCACAAAGTTTGCCTCTTCTTTGTTTGATATGTTAGTTGCATTCTTGATATGTTAGTTGCATATATATAAGTGGGAGATTACAACCTCCAAACTTGAGCACCCACTCAATTCAAGTGTTGAACTGATCCCAAGTACAATCTACAAGATGTTGGTACTTACTGGCAACAAATTTAATCTATGTAAGCACCAACTGACAATCTTTAGAAACCAACCTAATCAGATACTAGTATGACTGCAAAAATTGCATCTTGCGGCATCAATCTCTGACCTATGAATAATTGCGCTCTCATGTTATGGAAGCATTAACTTATGTTTTTTCTACAACACTGACTAGAAGGAGGATAAGAGCCCTTGAGTTTTATATGCACATACAAAAAGGATGTTGTAACACCTTTATTGTATTCTATAGCACTGATTGGAAGGAGGATGCAACCCCCTACTCCTTGCACCGTCTGAACTCCTTGATATGAAATATGATAGTATAAAAAAATAAAGAAAATACCTTATCTTCACAATCCACAACTGCTGTGACTTCTTTGAACTACGTCTGAGTTTTTGCATTTGAACAGACAATTGCCCAAAATATTATGTGTGATATTTATTGTGTCTACTTCCTTTCAACCGATCTGTGTTCTGCATCTAAATAGAGTCTCTAGCTCAGTTATACTTGTTTTTATGTTATCTGTGTCTTTGTTGAGAAATATCTACACACATCGAAGGTACGAGTATTCTTTTATTCTAGTGCACTTATTTGTTGTTCAACATTGAATTAGTTGCGCACTTTGGTTTTGCTGCATAAATATACTCTCTGCGATCAACGAGCCATTGATACCCCAAAGAAATTCCAATGTTTGTCAAACAATTATCCAGATCTTCATTTTCTACAAGATTACTTCACCTCATCCATCCTCATACAATTATTTCAGATCCTCCATTATTTATAATATTCTTGACTCAAGAGATGTGTCCAATTGGTGAAGTTCCTTAACTTCAGATAACACACCATTGGATTGTTTTTTCAACAAGTTGGTATTTTCAACGGCATGCCGCTTTTTGCAATTCATCTTTGTGTAGTGTATAATGCACATATTCCAACATCCTTGTGGAAAATTTCCATACATCTCTTTATTACTTATGTTGCTTTACAAATATTTGTACCACATACCATTTTCTTTGTGGGACTTGTACACAGTTTTGTTTCTCTTTATTAATAAGTCACACAAATGGTACTTTTGCATTTGTTCAATATTCAATGTTTGTATATATTTATTACTATATGTGCATTTGCAATCAATGTCATGGTGGGATAATTGCTTTCATATGACTTCAAAATTCTCCCATATGCATTTCTTCAAGCTAGTCGTGTGAAGGAAGTCTTTTAGCGATCCAATATGATTATTTTGGCTTCTGGTCCATATGCTTTGGGTATTTTGACATATTTGAATTGAATTGTAATCCATATGGTGTTTTATCCTTTGATATCAATTATAACACATATTCAACATGATCGATCTAATTTTTGATTCTATGACATCACACATTCAACATGATCCATCTGATCTTTGATCCTTTGACATTTTGAATTAACCTTGGACATCATATGATCCATTTGATCTTTGATCCTTTAAAATCAATTAAAACACATTTTCAACACCAATGACATGGAAATCCAACTAAGGAAATAAATACAAGACTTGAAACCAATAGAAACAAGTGAGACTGTATAGGAATCCAAGAAGGGATCAACTAGTGAACTTGAGTTTTGTATAGTCTTATGTGCATCCAATGGTTGAGAGAATGGGTTGGATAGTGTCATAAACTACATATCATCCTTCAAATCGTATTCCAAATTGGAATATGAATAACTTGAATGGAGTTGGAAGGAGATGGAAGGAGGCAAGTTAGAAACTAGTGGAAGATGGCTCCAGTGAACTGATAGGTGACTTATCGAAGGAAGACAAAGCGATTTATGATTTAAACATACCAGAATGTGAATATAAATTAGAGACATTAGAAAGGGTTCTAATTATAGAACTAAAATCCCAACATTGATTACCTTGATGGTGCGCACTAAGACGGTTCTCCTCGGTGTTAGTAGGCTTCTTTGATTCTTTCTTTCTTGCAAAATCAGGAACATCAATGTTATGCCTCTCGAGAAACTAATTCATGATGTCCAATTTATTATTAAATAAATATTTCTTAGAGTGAGAACCTTTTCTGTAATAAGAACATTTGGAGCTCCCTTTCTTCTTGTTCTTCTTCTTGGAATTTGAACCTTCATTAGTAAAATTGGAACCTTCATCTTCATCATTTGAATTTGGCTTCTTCTCCTTCAATTTTTGCTTCCCTTTGGAATTGGAATTATTTCTTCCACGAGCTGCAAGAGGATGGTCCTTGGAGGTTTTAAGAGCCCCCATTTGAAGTAACTTTTCTTTCTCTTTGGTGAGAGAATCTATGAATTCATCCAAGAATGGAATCCTCCAATTTTGAATTGTAAGATTAGTAGCATAAAATGTAGACACAAAAACTGAGTATTCAAGACCAATTTTAGATAGGATGAAAATAACTAATTGCTCCTATTTCTTCTCAATCCCACATTTCTTGAGTAGAATCACTAATGTCTTTAACTTTCTAATGAATTCATCAATGGTTTTGAAATTGTTTGGACTCAATGAGATCAACTCATTCTCCAATTGATGTTCTTTGAGATCATCTTGCTTTCCAAATAGGGACTCGAGCTTGGTCCACACTTCGTTTAGGGTTGTCAATCTATAAAGATGAAATATAATCTCTAGATAAATATAGAGACAAAAGATGTTATGGGATTCATCCTTTATGTTATGCCACTTAGAATTCTCAACAACTGCATTTGGTTCATTATCCAAAGCCATAGTAAGTACGTAGAGACCTCTACTACACAATAGAATATCAATCTTGGATTTCCATTCATGATAGTTGAAGGAATTCAGAGTCACAACTGAAGAGAGATCCATATTTTTATTTTGATATACCAGTAAAATAATCTAAAACCTACACAAAAAATCTCATAAGGAAAATTTTTCAAGCTCACTCAAACTCTACTTTGACACTATGCACATTTGGGAGTGCATCATACATGGGTACACTCCAAAGGATAAATCTAATGGCTTCATGTCGATTTCCCTATAATTTCAATGGAAACTCCACTGCTTCTAGTGTTACAATGGAAGTATCTAAGAGAGGTTGAATTCATGACTAGGCTCTGATACCATGTGAGACTTGGCATGCATATATTATGACCAAAATAATCCTCACAGAGATTGTACAAGAAAATAGAGAAGAAAAAAATGTGTTACAACAAAAGATAATTAAAGAACGATTGGAATAGATTCCATGCATATATTATTCAATCATGTGCATACATTTATAATACATCCTAAATATATAAATTCATTATCCTTATGAGGCATTTGGAATCCACACATGTGGTAGGATTTGATAGACTACATTCCCCATTAGACATAAGAACTAGTTGTAACCCTTGATGAGATCAGTTAAATGAGTGTAGGTGGAATTTAACTGATGGTAGGTAGGCATGCAAGGTGTATTAGTGAGTTACATTCCAAAAATTAGTAGAGAGACTCAATAAGGGTGCATAATTTAGTTAACTAATGATTAACTGATGTCGTAATTGCCATAGGATCTCAGATCTACATGGAATCAAGGAGGGCCTCCATGCTCCCTAAAATAAAGGATAATCGGTGCATTATATCATAATGATCATGCATGGGTGGATAATGAAGGATAATATGACAAATATATAGTCCATATGATAAAAACAATTAGGACTATGCACTAGGAAACTAACTAGGGGGTCAACAATATGATCTGTGCTCTAGGGAAATAAAAAAATGGTTTATGACTAGTGTCTATATGGTTGGTTTATCCCAACATTCCCTCCCTAGCCTCTCATATAAAGTATACAATATTCTTTTTATATTGCATGACATGGTTTTCTCTGCTCTAATAATGCTTATGATTCTCATCTTCCTTCCCTAACTAATTTCCTTCTTAGCCTTTTCCCACACGTGATACATTGTTGATTTCTTCCTGAATTTAGTCACAAATCCACCCTTTGGATCATCAAAACCAAAAACCCTAGAATATATGGGATCTTTAGAATCCGATCTTAGTAAATAGGGACATTTCCCCCTTCATGAAGAGGAATGGTTATGTTGAGCGAAATATATGATAGTAATTTCGACATAAATTATCAATCTGGGACTTCGTAAACTTATAGGTGTAAGCAAAATATATGTTGGATCGGAGTACATCTAACCTATGCTAATGCTTGAAAAGAAATAATTATACTACTGTCATTGAATCTAAATCTAATAAAGAACAAAATGACATAAAGTAAGTTCAAGAAAGCATGAAAGTAAACCTATTTACAACAGTGCATGAAATCATATTGAAAGTAAACTCCACTAAGAAAGCAAGAAAATGAACAAACTAATCTATGATAAAGCATGTGAAAAATGATAAATAATAAATAGAAAATGATAAAAGATGTGAGCTCACATGAAATCTAAATTATCAACTCAAAATGACAAATCTATTATGGAGATTCTAAAACATCAATTCTATTACAAGAGATCAAATCCATACTCTCAAAAGGATAAACTATTTCTCTATTTCTAGAGAAAGGTCTACTCCCCAAATGAGGAGAGAACCCTCTCATTTATACATGAATGCGTTGAATAAGAAGAAAAATAACTCATAATTGTAGATTCACTTTTCTCTCAACCTATCCCTTCAAATATCCATAATATCATGGCTAAGATATTCTATCTCCATGATCTTCTCCTTGAAATTACCTTGAATTATCTTTTTCAAGTATTGAAAATATGGATAAAACATTAGAGAATATTTTGAATACTCCTTGGTTGAAAGCTTCAAATATCCCTACATTAGAAAGCTCACACAAATATTTGAGATATATCTGAAGAATATATTAATTTCTAATATTTAATCAAGAATTCTCTTAAAAATACTTAAAAATAAACAAATTGGAAAATAAAAAGGTACCCAATATTTATTTATGAAAATGGAATAAGGAATGATTAATGGAGTGATGAATAGGGATGAATGTGAGGAATAGTGAAAGAAAATAGGATGAAAATGCGACATTTAGGTGACCCAACAGGTTAACCAAAGAACCTTGAATAACTCCAATAGGCCAATAAACATAGTCTTCCTCCTCCAATAAGTCACTTCAAAAGGTTTAGGAACAATTGAGTTTACTCCTCTCCCAATTTTACTTGAATGGGAAGAACTAGCAATATCAATAGGCTGATTGCTGCAATATGATCTATATTTTTCTATATGAGTAAGGGGATTTTAGGGATAAGATCTTAATACTTACTAGGAGAGGAGTGCTTGGTGGAACCTTTCTTCCAAATATGTACCAATTGGTTAAATTGGATTAAATTTAGCTCCATATCCCTAAAAAGACTATTTGGTTCTTGTCACTCCACATCTATATTTCGATCGAACTCTAACAAAATTTTGAATTCCCCCACCACAACCTCTTTATGAGAATCTTCATTCTCACATAAATAAGTTTCGCTATTTTTCTCAAACAATGCAACCAAGTTATCCAAAATTATTCTACTCACCAATTCTAGCCCAAGATACCCTCACTCAACCAGGTCCTTCTTTTTCCAAATATTTCATTAAAACTAATTAGGTTAATTTGTAATGACATGTCCATAAATATGAAACCTCACACATTTATAAGGGATATTGAGGTACTCTAAGGTGTAAGGAAATAAATTGTTTTAGATCATTAACACCAATGAATCATATAACCTTGACTGGAGATATACCTCCACGAGAATTTAGGTAAGGGTTTGAGATTGAGAAATAAAGATACTCTCATCAATGGCCATGCAATTCCCCAGTGAATCCCCTATATATTCAAAATTACATGGTGTTCAAATTTCCAAGGGTAAGCATGGAAATTCAATCTAAATAGGGGTGGATACCATAAATTCCAATATGGGGTCGAATAAAGGATGACATTCTTTCATAGCTAACATATGTTTCCCATACATACAACACTAGTGTAAAATCCTCTGCACATCCTCCATAGACCAAAATCCAAAAACCACTCATGCACGATCTAAAAGGTTTATCCTCAAAGTATAACCAATAATGGGACTCTAGCATTATGAAATCCACCCCTCCATCTATTGCAATCCTACCCTACATCTGTATAATTTCCCAAGTAGTATTTGACCTTCGAAGTTAGGAATATCCATTACCAAAATTTCCTTTCCAACAACCAGATAAATTCCACCCATCGAGATCGAATAACTTTATTACTTTTATGAGGAGGGAAACTAGATGCCAGAATTCTACAACTACACATATTTAGCAGGTCAAGTTTGCTACCAATAAAACCCTTTGCAATAATTTATCTTCTACCCTGCTCTACAACCTTGATACTATCCACGCCCTCCCTTCTTAGGCCTTCATGAGTGTACTTGGATCCATTTCCCATATCCGCTTGCAAAGGATTAATTGCATACTTCTCCTTCACATGCCTAAGATATGAGAAAGAGTCATATCTGGTGTTCTCACTTTGAATTCCTGCAAATCAATTAACTATAGGCATTACCTCCATCTTCACTCCCTCTGTGAACTCCTGTGTAATGGATGAATCTTACCCACCAAACCTGTCACACTGACACAATCAATATGACTACGGGAACAAACCTCCACCTCATCCAAAAATATATCTACTTATGACAATGTATCCTTGGAATAGTCCACTAATTTTACCCTTGACTCCATTACTCAATGACTAACTAAACAACTCCAACTAGAAAAATCACTGACAAAACTCTAGCTTCCTCCCTAGGAAAAGTAACTATTTAATACCATCTCTAATCTTAATTTGTAGAATTGTATTTATGTGAACAATGATTTCTTTTGTACACTCAAACAATCTATCTTCACTAAATCAATTTGTTGGTATCTCATATGATGGGAATAACCATCCATGTCTAAATAGATGTAAGAATGAAAGTGGGGAAAATAATATCATGGCTGATTTTGATGGTGGCCTAGAGACATCATATTTTTAAGGGTTATTTTACGCCAATTGGTTATTTTTTGAACTTTTTTTCCAAAAAATATTTTCGGCAATTATCCATTTTCACTTATAAATATTTTCTACCATATAAATAATAATTATATTGGTAATATTCACCAAAATGTACATGTATTAATAGTAAATTCTATATTTTTAAATGATTTGTTTACATATTTAAATGAATGCTTTTTCCAATTAGAAATTATCACCTAGAATACTATACTTAGGTATAATATTTGAATCCTTAAAAAATATCTTGCCTAGGTAGACCATAAATTATAAGTAAATGAAAGACATTAGATTGTTGTTGTTTAATTAATACTTGATTATAGTGTGGTTCAATTGTTTTGATGTGTGGATTGACCCCTCCATGCAAGGGATAGTAAACAATGTTAGCAAGTGGGAAAGGTTTGGGTTGTTTTGATTTCTTTTTAGCACACAAATGATAATGGAATTTGATTGGTGGGTTGAATGGAGAGATAAGTCAATGTTGCATTCACCTTTAAATGTAGAGAGGATCATTTGAAGTAAAATGATTGGACTGGCATTAATGAGGAGAGTTTTTGGTTGGTATGTATATTAATGTTGTAATTATAATGTATATTCATGAGTATGGATGTCGTTAATTATTTTGAATAAATTTTTTTCTTTATATATTATTGCCTTTTGGAATTGGACATTGATTTATAAATGGTAAGTTTATGTTCCATCTGTCCCACAAACAAAAATCTCATAATATGGAATTAAAATGTAATGTCTCAAATGCTTTCAATTGGGTTTCATTATTGGGAAGTTCACTCTATGAACATATTACATAGTGTGTGTGCTCATAGGATATTATATAATACCCCCTCCAAAAATCCTTTTTGTTCAACCCCCCTCCCATTAAATCTTTACAAATTCAAAAATACCTATTTTCACTAGATATCCTAGGTATCCAATTTTTTCATGACATTTTCAATACACCTTTTTATTTTTAAGTTGATTATGGTGACATGACACAACTCTTATAAACCCTCAAAACTTGTAGGGTAAAATATGAAATATTAGTGAGAGAAAATATTTCAAGATAGGGAACCCCCCCCCCTAATTACAGGTTAACTTCATACACAATCATTCCAATTATCTTCACATTATATAATTTATTCACAAACCATACATATTCAAACACTGATCTGAATTCACACACAATCAGACTCACACCAACTTTAGGCATAGAGTACCTATTAAACCCCCCCAAATAACCTATTCAAACCCCTATATAAATAATCATAACCCCACCCCCACCACCACCACAATATCTCTATGTTTTTTAATAAATTAAAAACACCCCCTAACCCTCATATACTAGGAAGTATATTGATTCCATATTTTAGAGTACCAAATTCCCCAATATGAAGTCACGTGCTATGATAATGCATACTTAGTGAACCCCCCTAGGTTGATTTCAAGATTCTTTAATAATAATTTAGTACTATGAATGGATACCTCTATTTAGAATTAGATTCAACACTTGGTTTATTTGGTTTAATAATGCCATCACCAATCTCAAATATGAAAATCAAGATTCTCCAGTTATGTTATTGACTAAATAGTATACTATGTATGCATGAATGTGCAAAACTCAACACTTATAATTATGCTAAGTCGACAAACACTATGCACTTTGTTATGCCAAAATAAAAACACAATTTGTGTTTTTTAAAAAGTCCAATCCCAACACTCTTTGGAATAATTTCTATACCCACTCAAACCATATATAGATATGTTCTAACAATGTTCCCATGGATAATTCTACTCCTCATCGCTATCAGTATAACAATGATAGAAATGTGTATTTTCATGTGTTTAGGAGTTCGATGGTTGTAATTTTTTTCATGCACACATGCTTAGGGATATTCATTATGTGTTTGTGTTTTGGAGTATTTTTAGCTTGAACCAATTAAGAGGATTGTTGTAACTACATATATGTACCATTTATACATATGTAGTTCAAAAAATAGCACAATATAAACACTCGTCAATCTAGTTATTCAATCAAAGGGTAATTGAGTTGTAGGTAGGAAAGCATGAATCTAATCAAGGAGAAATCAATGCCATAATTATTTGTAGTATGTGGTATACATATCACTTGATTACACCAACTTGCTTAAAAAACCTATAATTAAAGTGATCAAGCAATCATGTGCTCCAAAAAACAGAGCAAATAAATTCAAGTGGTGTGGGGAATTGAAGATGTAAATGGAATTGTGGTAGTAGTTATTGGTCAATTTAAGAAAGAATCCATGTAATTAAGAGTGAATATGCCTTCCCAACAAGGCAACACATATAGGAATATTCTAGGATAAAAACAATTGATTAAGAATTAACAATCACATAATTAATTATACACAATAGATATAGAAATTACTGTGGATAATACCCAAAGAAATAACTCCGACTTCAAATGCCTTTATTCAAAGTTTATTTCCCAACAATTTCATATTACTATATTGGCACTCTAGAGCACTAAATAAATTACAAATTAAATAATTTTATGCATTCCCTTTCTTGTCTTCTAAAGAACTCTTTCTCCATCGATGTGCAAACTTTATAGGAAAATTTGCTTATTGGGCCCAACTAGAAGGACAAGAATACCTAGCCTTTTAGCTTTCCAACTCCAACCTTCTTCCTTTCCTTTGTCTTTCACTCATATAACTATAGTCAAAGTTCCTTTCTTTTGTTTGTAAAAATTTCCTATAAGTATTTTGTGCTTTGTTTTACAATGAGTCCCTTTGGAGGTTAGTAATGACATATTGGAAAAGAATGGGACCCTTTAAATTGTCAACCACACCCTCCAACCTCATCATCAACTTCATAGCATCGATATTTTCTCTTGTAACCAATATTCTAGTGTTGTTGAATGTCTTGCATATGAGTTGAGGCATTAAACTGCTCAATATTTGTTGCAAACCCATTTAGATCATATATTTTCCATAATTAACAAGAAATGGGAGACCATTGAGTGGTCTTATTGACATGTGAGATTGTTTGTGATTAAGAATAATTTGGCAGTGATCTTCATGATCCATGCTCAAATCCCCATATTCATTTTATTCTCTCTTATATTATCATAAGCATTCTATTATGGCTATATATTTTTGAGATGTCTTTAAAAGTTAATATTTTATGTTGATAAATATTTATGAAATTTTTTAGGTTCCACTCTAGTTAATAGTTGGTGTCATAGAGTTGTTGACATCAAGGGGATGCCTCCATTCTCAACCTAAGGATACTCAAGATCTTGTATCACTATGTTGGAGGAGAGATATGGTATTTTTGAAGATATTGTGTTTCATTATGCATGCTTATGGAGGTTTGATTGCACTTCTCATGGCATATTTGTGAATTTGTGTCGAAGAGGAAACACGTTTTCTTGAGATTTTTAATACAACGTTTCAATTTGTAAAGTAGAATCCATCTTTAGGGGATTTCTAGGCTATGTATGGGATGAGTAAGAATGAATAATAAATTAATTAATATCAATGTGATGTGATTGGTTGAAGTGGTTATGGTGTAGAGTGAGGTCAAATCACTACCATTAAATTTTTATCATACTCTAAACTCGATGTTATACCATGCCAATGATTTCTTGAGATGGTCTATGTTTGGCGTCCAAGTGTAGTTGAGTTTTATCCAGTCATCTCTATTTAGAGTGTTGTTCTAGATTTTTTTAATCTCTTATACTTCTCTTATTTGTATTTTTGTGTATTTATCTTCCTTAGTCATAAACTTTGCATTTCCATGTGAATGTGAGGATAAGTGTTGTGAGAGTACTCTAAAAACTTGGACCTAGAGGCTCAATTCTTGGCCATGTCCATTTGTTATGTTACATGAACGTGTAAAAACTTTCCTAACTCACCAATATATTCTTTTCCATGTGAAACATGTATTCCTCACTAGGTATCTCAAATTAGAGGATGATGCTTTCTTGTATTGACAATAATCATCTTACCAAATTGTAAATTACATGGGTTGTAGCTTTAGCTGAGCAATGACGTGAATAGACATTTTTCACCAACCATAGATAAAGAGACCATGACTTGGGATACAATAAAGTAATCGAAATCATTTCTGATGTAGATCAAAGATAATATAATTTCATTATCATTCCACCACTATTGGCGAACTCAATATGAACACACAAATAATTGGTCGTAATTGGTGAATTGTTTCATCTATCATAAAACTGTGATTTTGGATCAAAGTTCCCATAAAGTGAACCAAAGTACGAGATCTATGTATTTGTGAGATGTAGAGGGGACATATTATGCATGTGGGAGTCACCTAATTGACCAATATTTTATCACATTCATTCATACAGGGGGGTTTTTAAATTGTGAAAAATAAGGTCAATACATTATAGGTATTGGTGGGGTGGATAGTAGGGTATGGGGGGTTTATAGGTTTTTGGGGACATATAAGGGGATAATCTAGTAAAAATAGGGAATATATCGTAGAAATAAGGTTTTTTTAATTGGAACTATGTATTGGGAGGGGGCCCAATAAAACAATTTTGGTAGGTATTTATCAATATCTAGTGAAATTAGGGGTATTCTTTAATATCCCATGAACAAAGGCTCTATGGCATAGTTTCACTAAGTGAAGATCCCCACACTTTAGTAACTGGTACATGTTCCCCAGTTAGGCCAAGTGGACCCAATTAGGATAGTGACTAAAAATAGACTGAAAGGACTCTTGATTTAGACATAATGGCTGAATTGGACAAGGGTGGATTATAATCCTAACACCCCCCCTGAATTCTAACTTGGAAAATTTGTGGGCCCTGGTAACTAAGACCATAGGCCACCCATTATAGCAAGTAAAGTAAAGTAACTGCTCAACACAAGGAGCTGGGGAAAAAACCACATGGAAAAAATCCCCCCCTCTAACTAAGCAAATAGAATCAGGATTTAAGTTTGAAAGCCTTGAAAATGTGTTGTTTCAATCTTTGTGATGTAGCGGGGAAGCATGCATGATTTTCTGTGCATAGGTATCCTGGGGCATGGCATGTATACTTCTCCATCTTCTCCCAAAACAATGATGGAAGGAAGGAGGAATGTAACCTATGCCTCTTTTTGGATGAAGAGGTGTATGATCCACTCTATTCTTATGAATGTAGTGATACTGAGCCCTTGCCATGTAGCATATTACAGGAAGTCTATTGCATCTCTCTGAAGGAGGTAAGATTGCATGACACAGCGTAAGTGTCTTTCCCTTCTGAGTGTTAGATGGATTTCCAGTCATCTTCTTAGCTTCTAGTTTGGAAGTAGAGACTGGATCTGGATCTTAATCACCTTGAATCTCAATCTCATAAACTGATATAGCTGGATATGCAATACTAGTGGAAACTATAAAAGAAGTAGATGAAATGTTTTTACCTTCCCTTGCAAGTGGCTACGGATAGTGCACTGGTTCTAAAAATGGCATGAAGTGTGAGAACTCATATGCCTTGGAGGCATGATTTGCAGCACCCTTCGTTATGATGTTCCCAGTAGAGATATATGTGATATTCATTGAGTCAGGACCAAAAATGACTTGCTTTGGAGAGCCAGTATGAGTCATCTGGTATACAAATAACAAGTTTTCTTCTAGGGATGAAACATAAAGCACATATTTGAACTTTCCATGTTCAAGCTTGATACAGACCTTCCCTTTGGCTTGAAATTTACTGTTATTTCCCACCTGAACACTAGGACCATCAAAATACTGCAAGGAAGAGAATGATTCTCTTGATGCAACCATATGATTGGAAGCTCCAGAATGAATGAGAAAGGCATGTGCTGTTGAGCAGCTAGCCTTCAGTGCATGGCATGTCTCTTCATATTCTTCAGTTTCTTCTCTATGGTAAGCCTTCATTACGCTAGAAAGTGCAGTAATGTTATGTTTCTTCAGAAGAAGATTCATTTCATCAATTTGTCTTCTCATACAAGAGCTTTCTAGATGAAATCCCCTTCCATAGTAGGGACAAAGGGTCTTTCCTTTGCCATTCTTCTTGCTTCTCTTCAAACCTGAAGGCTCATTTGACTACTCTCTCTTCACAAGAGACTCATC
Organism: Pseudotsuga menziesii; assembly: GCA_001517045.1. NCBI lineage: Eukaryota > Viridiplantae > Streptophyta > Pinopsida > Pinales > Pinaceae > Pseudotsuga > Pseudotsuga menziesii. Next base: position 393,191 of record LPNX010833864.1, read on the forward strand.
TCTTTGCTTCCCTTTATCATTCACTACCTTAGGTCCTTTTGTAACTAGTGCTTGATCTTTGGAAGATAGAATTATCCCCATTTGGATCAATTTGTCATGCTCATGAGCGATAGATTCAATGAAAGCATCAAGAGTGGGCATCCTCCAATTTGGAGTAGTGAGCTTCACTAAATGAAAGGTTGATACAAATACTGAGTAGTTTGCACTGATTTTTTAAAGAATGGCAAGGATGAGTTGATCATCTTCCTTCTCAACCTTGCATAGCTTCAATTGGAATATTAGGTTCTTGAATTTTGTGAAGAATTCACTCTGTGTTTCTAAGTTGGACGGATGAAGAGAGATCAACTCATTCTCTAGCTGATGGACCCTCAAAGCATCCTGCTTATCAAATAAGGAAGTAAGCTTATCCCAAATCTCCTTGGGAGTCTTCAATCCCTTTATGTGGAAGAGAATATCTCGAGAGATTGAGAGGCACAAGCATCCATAGGCTTCATCAAGCCTATTCCAATACTTTTCTTTGTCATAATTAAGAATTCGATCTGCCTATGTCTCCATTGTGAGTCTGAAGATCTTCTTGGAGCAAAGCTGGTTCTTAATGTCCTTCTTCCACTAGTGGTAGTTGAAGGAAGTGAGGTGCTCCATTGGAAGGGACATTTTTAATGCAGTGAAGAAGACTGAGTTGCTATAGCAAATGCGGTGAGGAGAATGAGATGCTTGTAGCGAATGCAATGAGAAGAACTGATAACCTGTAAATCACACAATCAAATAGGAAAATAAGGTTGAATACTTGCACATTTCAAGTTTTCATCACACCCAACTTAATGATCAAGCAAGCTTGATCAACAATTGTTGTGCTTGGGTTATTAACTGGTAAACCTTTGGCTTCTGGTGTAGAGTAGGAAGGAGCAAACTGCTCAAAAGAAATGATCCAGCTGGAGATCTAAGGAGGAGAAGTTCCTTATTCACCGAGGCTCTGATACCATATTAAATTGAACACATAGATCTGTGGAAAAACACACAACTCACAAGATATATCACATAATTTACTTTGCACTTGAAGAATGAAATAGTGCAAAAATGGCTTGCAACTGTGAATGCTTTCATTAATAAAAAGGTAATTAGATAATTAATTACAATGAAGTACAATGGATAAATAGCCACATGCAATTTGAGTCCATGTGAGGAAATTTGAATTGGTTGGACTCTACTTGATTGAATGGTTAATTGACCTTGTCTAAATCATTATCAAAGTTCATCAGAGTTCAAAATTCCAAGCCTAACTAAGCCTAACTAACTGAGGTAGGTGAGAAATGAGCCTCTCCTGCATGAAGCCATGCAAACCTAGCACTAATTGAATGTAGAGGACTAGAACTCAATGTAACTGACTCCTATCTGAGCTTGACTAGTCACCAACTAAACTCAACTGATGGAGGTTGGTGTCGGCACTCCCAGTGGCTCCTAATTTGTAGGGATTGATCTAGGAGGCCCCTAAACTGATGCATGCAACTGCAATCAATGGAAGTTGGCCTCAATTAGTGTTCCCCACACTTTAGTAATTGGTACATGTGCCCCAATTAGGCCAAGTGGACCCAATTAGGCTAGTGACTAAAAATAGACTAAAAGGACTCCCGATTTAGACATGACTCCTTATTTAGACATAATGACCATATTGGACAAGGGAGGATTATAATACTAACACCCCCCTAAATTATAACTTGGAAACTTTGTGGGCCATGTTAAATAAGACCATAGGTCACCCATTACAACAAGTAAAGTAAAGTAACTTCTCAACACAAGGAGCCGGGGAAACACCACATGGGAAAAAATCCTCCGCTCTAACTAAGAAGACAGAATCAAGATTCAAGTTTGAAAAACTTGAAATTTTGTTGCTGCAATATCTGTGATGTAGCGGGGCAGCATGCATGATGTTCTGTGCATAGGTATCCTAGGGCTTGGCATGTAGACTTCTCCATCTTCTCCCAACATGATGATGGAAGGAAGGATGAATGTAACCTTTGCCTCTTTCTGGATGAAGAGGTGTATGATCAACTCTATTCTTCTGAATGTAGTGAGACTGATCCCTTTCCATGTAGCATCTTACAAGAAGTCTATTGCATCTCTCTGAAGGAGGTAATATTGCATGACATAGCACAAGGATCTTTCCCTTCTGAGTGTCAGATGGATTTCTAGTCATCTTCCTAGCTTCCAGTTTGGAAGTAGGGACTGGATTTGGATCTAAATCACCCTAAATTTCAATCTCATAAACTGATACAGCTGGATCTGCAATACTATTGGAAACTGCAAAATAAGTAGATGAAATGTTTTTACCTTCCCTTGCAAGTGGTTGTTGAGAGTGCACTGGTTCTGAAAATGGCATGAAGTGTGAGAACTCATATGCCTTGGAGGCATGATTTACAACACCCTTCGCTATGATGTTCCCAGTAGAGATATCTGTGATCTCCACTAAGTCAAGACCAAATATGTCTCACTTTGGAGAGCCAGTATGAGTCGTCTGGTATACAGATAACAAGTTTGCAGCTAGGGAGGGAACATAAAGCACATATTTGAACTTTCCATGTTCAAGCTTGATAGAGCCCTTCCCTTTGGCTTGAAATTTACTGTTATTTCTCATCTGAACACTAGGACCATCAAAATACTGCAAGGAAGAGAATAATTATCTGGATGAAACCATATGATTGGAAGCTCTAGAATCAGTGAGTCAGGCATGTGTTGTTCAACAACTAGCCTTTAGTGCATGGTATGTCTCTTCATATTCTTTAGTTTCTTCTCTATGGTGAGCCTTCGTTACGCTAGCAGGTGCAATAATGTTATGTTTCTTCAGAATAAGAGTCATTTCATCAATTTTTCTTCTCATATAGGTTCTTTCTAGATGAAAGCCGCTTCCACAGTAGGAACAAAGGGTCTTTCCTTTTCCATTCTTCTTGCTTCTCTTTGAACCTGAAGGATCATTTAAATGCTCTTTCTTCATAGGAGACTCATTTCTTTTATTCCCTTTATCATTCACTACCTTAGGTCCTCCTGCAACCAGTGCTTGATCTCTAGAAGATTGAATGATCTTCATTTGGATCAACTTGTCATGCTCATGAGCGGGAGATTCAATGAAAGCATCAATAGTGGGAATCCTCCAATTTGGAGTAGTGAGATTCACCGAATGAAAGGTTGATACAAAGAATGAGTATTTTGCAGTGCATTTTGTAAGAATGACAAGGATGATTTGATCATCCTCCTTCTCAACCTTACATAGCTTCAATTGGAATATCAGGTTCTTGAATTATGTGAAGAAGTCACTCAGTGTTTCGAAGTTGGATGGATGAAGAGAGATCAGCTCATTCTCTAGTTGATGGACCCTTAGAGCATCCTACTTATCAAATAAGGAAGAAATGTTATCCCAAATCTACTTGGGAGTCTTCAATCCCTTGATGTAGAAGAGAAGATATTGAGAGATTGAGAGGCACAAGCATCCATAGGCCTCATCAAGCCTATTCCAGTACTTTTCTTTATCATAATTAAGAATTGGATCCACCTCTATCTCCATTGTGAATATGAAGAGCTTCTTGGAGAGAAGTTGGTTCTCCATGTCCTCCTTCCACTAGTGGTAGTTGAAGGAAGTGAGCTGCTCCATTGGAGGGTCCATTTTGAATGCAGTGAAGAAGACTGAGCTGATGTAGAGAATGGAGTGAGGAGAATGAGCTCCTTGTAGTGAATGCAGTGTGAAGAATTTATAACCTGTAAATAAAACAATCAAACATACAAAATAAGGTTGACTACCTACACATTTCAGGTTTTCATCACACCTAGTTTAATTGATCAAGAAAGCTTGATCAACAATTCCTATTCTTGGGGTATTAAGTGGTAAACCTTCAGCTTTTGGTGCAAAGTAGGAAGGAGAAAAATTCTCAAAAAAAATGATTCAGCTGGAGATCTGAGGAGGAGAAGTGCCTTATCCACTGAGGCTATGATACCATATTAAATTGAACACATAGATCCGTGGACAAAAACACAACTCACAAGATAGATCACACAATTTACTCAGCAATTGAAGAATGAAACAATGTAAAACTGGTTTGCAACTGTGAATGCTTTCATTAGTAAAATAGTAATTAGATAATTAATTATAATGAAGTACAATGGCTAAATAGCTACATGCAATTCGAATCCATGTGAGGAAATTTGAATTGGTTGGACTCTACTTGACTGAATGGTTAACTGACCTTGTCTAAATCATTATCGAAGTTCAAAATCCCAACTGAAGTGTCTAATTCAGTGTTAACTAAGCCTAATTAACTGCGGTAGGTGAGAAATGTGCCTCTCTTTCATGCAGCCATGCAAACCTAGTGCTAACTAAATGTAGAAGACTAGAACTAAATGTAACTGACTCCTAATTGAGCTTGACTAGTCACCAACTAAACTCAACTGATGGAGGTTCGTGTCGGCACTCCCAGTGGCTCCTAATTTGTAGGGATTGATCTAGGAGGCTCCTAAACTAATGCACGCAAGTGAAATAAGTGGAAGTTGGCCTCAATTAGTGTTCCCCACACTTTATTAACTGGTACATGTGCCCTAATTAGTCTATTGACTAAGAATAGACTGAAAGGACTCCAGATTTAGACATAATGACCAAATTGGACAAGGGAGGATTATAATCCTAAGAGTCCCCCTGAATGCTCACTTGGAAAGTTTATGGGCCCTGGTAACTAAGACCATAGGTCACCCATTACAACAAGTAAAGTAAAGTAACTTCTCAACACAAGGAGCTGGAGAAAAAACCACATGGGAAAAAATCCCCCCCTCTAACTAAGCAGATATAATCAGGATTCAAGTTTGAAAAACTTGAAAATGTGTTTCTCTGATCTCTATGATGTAGCAGGGAAACATGCACAATGTTCTGTGCATAGGTATCCTGGGGCTTGGCATGTAGACTTCTCCATCTTCTCCCAAAATGATGATGGAAGGAAGGAGGAATGTAACCTTTTCCTCTTTTTGGATGAAGAGGTGCATGATCCACCCTATTCTTCTGATTGTAGTGAGACTGAGAAATTTCCATGTAGCATCTTACAAGAAGTCTATTGCATCTCTTTTAAGGATGTAATATTGCATGACATAGCGCAAGGGTCTTTCCCTTCTTAGTGTCAGATGGATTTCCAGTCATCTTCCTAGCTTCCAGTTTGGAAGTAGGGATTGGATTTGGATCTGAATAACCCTAAATCTCAATCTCATAAACTGATACAATTGGATCTACAATACTAGTGGAAATTGCAAAAGAAGTAGACGAAATATTTTTACCTTCCCTTGCAAGTGGCTGCTAAGAGTGCACTGGTTCTGAAAATGGCATGAAATGTGAGAACTCATATGCCTTGGAGGCATGATTTGTAGCACCCCTCGGTATGATGTTCCCAGTAGAGATATCTGTGATCTCAACTAAGTCAAGACCAAATATGACTTGCTTTGGAGAGCCATTATGAGTCATTTGGTATACAGATAATAGGTTTGCAACTAGGGAGGGAACATACAGCACATATTTCAAATTTCCATGTTCAAGCTTGATAGATGTCAAAACCCCAAAATTTCATAAAAATTTAAAATTTTTAAGATAACATAAAATGTCTAAATACGTAGTTTACTAACTGTTAGCGGTTAGTAGAAAATGAAATAGTCTAACAATTAGTGTTAATCATTTTCATATTACGCTAACTAATATAGTTTTCATTTTCGTAATGTATATGAGATTGACTTGCACAAAACTTTCTTTCAGTTTTACGAATAAGTTTATTTTTGGCAAGTAGGTGAAACCTGTCTTTGAAAACTTGGGATTACTTAGCATTTATGCTAACGCAGATGGACTGCTGGTTCTTATAGGTTTAACAGGTAACGATAAATCAAGTAGGGGTTAATTCATAAGTAGCAAGAAGTATATCTGTTGCATGTTAAATGCTAGTAAATAACTGACTATTTAAAAGCAAGCTCTGATGAGGTAAAGTAACTGTCTTTTATTTCATGAAAGTACTTCTATCAATATGGATAGTAAAGATTTCCACTAGAGTACATGTTTCTATTTTGTCTCTAACTTACTAGTTATGGAAATTATCAACCTGTTACTTGTATGTAAAAAAAAGGCTCACTAACAAGTTCTAAACTTCTGTACTTACATTATCGCCTTGCTGCATGCACTATTGTAACAACATACATTACCATGTTATTTTATAATGTACCAATCTCATTGTTACTTGCATTCTGTAGGAATCTTACTTCCTAGAAATCTCTTTGACATTATAAGCTTGATCATTGTAATTAAATGCATCATTTCATGATGGAGTACTATCTACCATTATTTCATAAGTCTAAGTCATAGGTAAATATATTATCAGTGTCATTTTAATGATTATAGACTTTGAGAATGGTTTAATCCATTATAAATTTACTATTATCATGTTCCCTAGCTTATAAGAAGTTAATGTTTATAATAACTATTATGGTAGATTTTTCTACCTAGAACCTCTAATCGAAAGTTTACCCTATGTGACATTAATATTACCAATATTCTTACACTATGCTAAGAACAGGTTAACATAAACAATCACAAACTATCCTTTCCAAAGAATGATAGGGTTTATTATTATTGACAAGTCGAGTATGCAAACTATTATTTGAGAGAGCTTATACCAAGGTCGACCCTTGTGGTAGTTTAAATGTCATGGTTTAAATACTTTTTACACTTATAGTAAAACTTCATATATTATATCTACTCTAAACCATCGGTTATAAATAATAAAGTTTGAAATATCATATGTGCATATTTTATCGTCGTTTTGCAAGTATATAAATCAAATGATAAATGGAAAGGTCCTAAATCATAATCGACATTGGGATTATCCATATGACAAAGTTGTTACAACCTTTCACTAGGGTCAATGTTGAGAAATCATTGTTAATCAAATACACAAATCTCAAAGCTATCATACATTATGATATAGTTTATGTGTTATCAATGGTGAAAAATATATACAAGCGTACTCCATAGTTTTGTGCATGGTTTGTTTAAATCATTGTATTAATAATTGGATGATTGAACCGTAGATGTACTATGGACTCGACCCTTGCATGGTTAAAATAATTGGAGGGCACGTCGTCAGCTCCTATCCATGCATTGGCGATGTAAAATTCTTGCAAACCCTATTTGCTTTGTCATTTTCCTTCGAAGTTCTTACTGGCCTACGGGCTGCACTGTATAGTTTCCATGGCTACCATGAAAAGGTTGTCCCCGACTTGCTTGCTCCAAGGCTTTTGCTTGACATTGCTGTGGTTTCCAAAACTCGGTCTTTGATTGCAAACCTTCTCAGTTGTGAACATTACCATGCAAGTGTTTACTGGTTTTTGAGTTTGGTTCTTAGCCTGTCCATAGCTCAGTCCTATTCTCCTCGTGGCATGTCACTACTTTGTAAAGATAAGCCTCTTTGTCACTGTTTGTGCTCCATAGTATTCGTAGGGTTTGGGGATTCTTATGTGTGCATTACGGAGCTGGTGACAGTCTCTTCACTGCTCGATACTCTTTTATTTATAGGTAAAAATATATCAGTTTTTATTGTGTAGACTCTGTCAAATTATGAACACCGTTAGGGTTTTTAAATTTTATTGAACTGAGCCCTAAACTAATGCTTGGTTAAATGATTGTATAGGAACCTGTGATAGTTCCAAGCTTTGGTGAAAGATAAACGATGACCATCTTCAGTGGCTCGTGGCTGTAACTGGTAAGCCATGACTTCAAATGGGTTTTTCCCTGCTTGTATTGAGGGTTGTTGAAGGAGAACTCAGTGCTTGGAATCTTGTTTGATCTCTTTGTTTAATAGGAGGTTTAATAAGTTGTTTTCCAGTTTAAATTTATAAACCCTTGCGACAATGCTGGGTAAATCCAACCTTGAGCCGTGTGATGTATTTTGGTTAATTCTTTAGCCTTATGGCCTGTCAATGTAATACATTTGGTTTTTAAGAAGGTTTTTAACTTCGAGATCTGTCTCATTTTTGCAATGGTTTTTGTACTCTTGTAAAATAAGATTCTGTGTAATTAGAGTCTTTCTTTCTTCAACTTTCAATGAAGATAATTACTGTTTAAGTTATTTTCTGTAAGTACTTATTGTTAATATGAGGACTGTAGATCAGTCATAATGTGAAATTTATAATATTAAACTTACTTGTCCAGAATATACAAGCTAGGGTTTACTGGAAATGAAACCCTTGTCTAAATATGTTCTTCAATTTATTAATACTTAGGTTCTACTTCTTGTTACTTCGGTTTGGCTATTACAGATGTGTGGTGGTATTTTAACTTGTTAACTATAAACTTATCTTTACTTGTTTATACAAGATATTTGTTTAAGAAAAGACTGTAAACAGTCTATAGTATATGCTATAATGTTCTTGTAGTGTTTATTTATATAATTATCAATGTAAATGGATTACAACTTAGATAAATTAAATTATAATAGATAAATAAATTGTTAGGGTTTCGACCCTGAAGTTTTTCCTTCACAAGTATAAGCCTATCTGATAAATGTAAAATAATTTCTAAATATGTAAATATTTAATTTTGTATTAGTTATTGTTTATATTTACATTGTTTTTATTTACTAATCTGTCACATAGAATTTATTCAGAGTTCTCTAAAGGATAGAAAGTAAACTCTATAACTCTGTTTAATCTTTATAAATTGAGGACTTTTAACATAACCCTATCTAGTTTATATTAAATATTAGTCTTAGATTTAGTTGATATTATTAGAAGATAAACTGCGTGGTTAGTAGCTTGTTTATATACTTAACTGTATGTAATCACTGTAACTCTAATGTAATTTTACTGCTGCACTTCATTCAGTTTACTATGTGAAAAAAATGAACACAAAATAAATCATAATACTATTTTTCCACCATAGTATTTAAAACATTGAAATAAAATTACTCTGCTATCGATAGTTACACAATCCTATCTACCATTTTCATTCTCTTATCTACTTAAAGAATTCTATCTGTGCTAGAGTAGGGCCTAGTTTCCAGGTGTGGAAAAACACAATTTAGAAATTTATTTACATTCTAACACATTATTTTCTAAATCCATTTCATTTCTAAAATAGTTTTATAAAAATACTAACTCAAACATTTCACAAACTGAACTATTAACATTCACCTAGCAATTAATTAAGATTTATTTAACTAACATAGTAAAATAAAATAACTTAGAACCTGTTGAGGACAGACGACAACAGCTTTAGGAGGTCTTTCGTCCCTACCAATCTCTTGGGTAAATCTCAAACAACGCTTCCTCAGGACCCCCAAGCCTATTCCTGGTCTTATTGGCTGAGAACTGGTGGAGAATGCAAATAGTAGAACCCTCTGTCAACTGACTAGTTCAATACCTTAGTAAATACTTTGCTCTTAGCAATATGATATTCAGCTTAAAAGCTACACTAGATCAATCAGCAGTTATCCCCTCAAACACTTTCCAAATTTCCCTTCCATTGAATTTCTCTGAAGTACATTCATTCAACCTGAATTATCACTTCTCTATAATGAGCAGCCTCAGCTCTCTTCAATGGGATTTTTAATAAAGATTGCTTAGGTCTTTTGGGTCATTTTTCATTAATTGAGCCACCTGCTCTGATTCCACTTTCTTGGGGAATCATGACCCCAAATGTAGGGAGGTTGCCACCTGCAACAGTTGGAAGTGGTTTGAGGATGCTACCACATGTCATTTTTCTCTTCACCCAGTCTCCTCCACCAATTTGACCAGTAAACACTCTTTTAACAGCTCTCCTAAGCTGTTGTCTCCTCCTTTATTTATTTATAAATAAAATATTCAGAATTTACAATAAATATCCTTGACCCTACTGGGTCATCAATTACGACTTAGCATAAAATTTAACATATTGTCCTCAAATAATATCAAATTGTTTTTGCAAAATTGGGGTATGTGACATACACACCCCCTTAAATTATAACATCGTCCTCGATGTTATTTATTCTTCGTCCTTAGAATTCCCCTAGAATAGAATTGGATATGCATCCTGAATATTACTTTCCAATTCCTAGGTGGCTTCCTCTAAACTAAGGTGCTTCCATTGCACCTTCACTTGACCAATGGTGCGGTTCCGAAGTGTGATCTCCCTCCACCTGAGGATACAGTCCGGTTCCACCAGAAAATCTCCTTCTGGTTCCACCTGTACATCATTCCAGTTAACAGCATGAGTAGCATCATGAACATATTTCTTTAATACAGAAATGTGAAAAACATTATGAACTCTTAAATTAAGTGCTAATTCTAATTGATAAGCTACTTGTCCAATCCTGGACAGTATTTCAAATGGACCACAGTAACGAGGTTCTAGTTTTGCACAACTACCCAACCTCAGAGAACTCTTTTTGGGTCTTACCTTGATGAACACATGTTCACCTACCTGAAACTCTTTTGGAGTTCTTTTAAGGTCTGCTTGACTTTTCTGTCGATCTTGCACAATTTTCAAGTTACCTTGTACATGCTTTACAATTTCTTCCATTTCTTTCAATAGTTTAGGACCTAATACTAATTTGTCCACCGGATTACTCCAAGATATAGGCGTGTTACATTTCCTTCCATACAAGATTTTGAAAGGACTAAATCTGGCTGACGCTTGATCATTATTATTGTAGGCAAATTCTACCATATGCAAATAATCCTCCCATTTATCTAGCTGGTCTTTTACATACATTTTTAGTAAATCTTCCAGTACTTGGTTTACTATTTCAGTCTGTCCATCAGTTTGAGGATGGAACAAAGTACTAAAATTTAGTGTAGTGTTTAATCCTTTAAACGGAGATTTCCAAAAGTTACCTTTAAATTTAGGATCTCTATCTGAGATTATAACTTTCAGTATCCCATGCAGTTGAAAAATTTGCTTTAAAAAGATATCATCTATGTTTGTAGCTTTATATGTAGTTTTAATAGGTATAAAGTGGGATGCTTTACTCAATTTGTCAACTAATACCATTATAGAATCATTTAAATTTTGATTTTCAGGTAGTCCAATAATAAAATCAAGACTAATTATCTCCCAATATTTCTAGCTAGGAATGGGCAATGGCTGAAGTAATCCAGCTAGGTGCTGATGTTTAGTTTTCACCTGCTGACATTCAAAACACCTAGCGATATATTCTACCAGTTCAGTCTTTTTGTTTGGCCAAAAATATTCTTTTCTTAACATAGTTATCATGTCTTCTGATAACCTGGATGACCTGAGTATGGGGTTTTATGGATTTTATCTCAAATTAATAACTTCACTTTAGGTACATTTGGTACATACATTCTGTCTTTATACAGTAAAAATCCTTTATCATTCAAGCTGTACCCTTTACTTAAACTTTCTATTGAATTTTCTTTCGTTTTTATTTGTAAATTTCGGTAAATATCATCCTGTTCTATCCCTGCTTTAAGCTGTTCTTCCATATCTGTTGTATAAGTGCTGATAACTGCTGCAAAGTTCAACCTTGCATTTTTACTTAATGCATCAGCAACTTTATTTTCTTTACCTTTAATGTGTTGAATTTCGAAATCATACTCACTTAGAAAAGATAGCCACCTAGCTTGTCTAGCATTCAAATTAGGTTGATCTAAAAGACATTTTAGTCCTTTATTATCGGTCATTAGGATAAATTTTCTTCCAATTAAATGATGATGCCACATCTTTAGAGAATGTATAATAGCGGCTAATTCTAAATCATAACTTGCATAATTATTTTCATGAATTTTTAATTTCCTAGACTCATAAGCAATAACATTCCCTTCTTGAGTCAACACTCCACCTAAACCATCATTGCAGGCATCAGTACATACTACAAAATATTTATTTGGATAAGCTATTCTTAAAATAGGTGCGTTGGTTAATAAATTTTTTAACTTTTTAAAACTATCCTCGCATTTCTGGTTCCAATCAAATTTCCTTCCCTTTTTCTGTAAAGAAGTTATCAGATTTGTGATTTTCGAAAACCCTTCAATGAACGTTTGGTAATAACCGGTAATTTCCATGAAGGATCGAACATCAGTTACATCTTTAGGAACCGGCCAATCTTCAATTGCCTTTATCTTTTTAGGATCCACCGAAATACCTTCCTTAGTCACCACATGAATTAAGTACTGGATTTCATCTTTAAAGAAATCACATTTACTAAACTTTTCAAAATGTTGATGATCTCGCAACTCTTGCAAAACAATTTTTAAATGTTCCTTATGTTCTTCTTCAGATTTCGAATAGATTAATATGTTTTCAATAAACATGACCACAAACTTATCTAAATACTTATGCATAACGTTGTTCATTAAACACATAAAAACAACTAGGGAGTTAGTAAGCCTGAATGGCATGATGAAAAAACTCGTAATGGCCATATCGAGTCCTAAAATATGTTTTAAAGATGTCTTCATCTTTAATCCTAACTTGATGATATCCAGACCTTAAATCAATATTTGAAAACACCATGGCTCCACGTAGTTGATCAAATAGATCATCTATGCGAGGAAACAGGTATCTATTTTTAATAGTCATTTTATTCAACTGACGGTAATCTATGCAAAGTCACATAGTTCCATCATTTTTCTTAACGAAGATGACAGGTGCCCCCCAGGGAGACACACTGGGTCATATATACTTCTTGTCAATAAGTTGTTTTAATTATGAATTTAGTTCATTAAGTTCAAGTATGTTCATTTGATAAGGGGATTTTGAGCTGGGTACTGCACCTGGTACCAGCTCAATAGTAAAATCTAGTTCCCTTTTCAGAGGTAGTCTCGGAATTTCTTCCGGAAATACATTAGCATACTCTCTTAAAACTGGTATGTCCTCCAATTTTAATTTGTCTATTTTATTTAGATTTTCCTCATCAGTTACTGTTACTGCATAAACCTTACAACCTTTCCTAATAGCTCTCTTAAGCTGCAGAGCAGAGATCTGCCTTATGGTTGTTTTTCTAGAGATTCCCTTTACACTTACTGATTTTCCATCATTATTTATACATGTAAAGGTTTTATCATAACAGTTTAGGATCACCCTATGTTGCTCTAACCAATCCATACAGATTAGTATGTCATAAGAACCAAGAGGTAGTACATTAATCTTAACAACAGTTTCAAATTGATCCATAACTACTGTACATTTCTTTACAAAACAAGTTACCTTCCTTTTTGCACCAGTAGCTAACTAAACCAACCAAGAATTTTCAAATTTTTCTACATGAAACTTACACTTTTCTACCAATTTAGGTGAAATATAACTGAGACTAGCTCCCATATCAATTAAAATAGCTATAGGGGTTTGGTTTATCGTACCTTCTACTTCCACCGTGGAAGTTTGATAGTCTGCTTATTGATTCTCCAAGGCTGCATTGATTCTGGGCATAGTCCTCACTAGGTCTCCAATAGTCATCTCCTCCTGTATGGTATGGATATTACTGACAGTATTTTTCCGATTAGGATAGACTGAGGCATAATGTGGGCCATTACACTCCCAGCACTTTATGGGTTCTTTGCATTCAAAGTTCTTTGTGTAATTTCCATGATTATTAGCAGACTCTTTACCCTTTGAATTGTTCTGATTGCTTGGTGAATTATTCTTATTCTCTTGGAAATTCTTCTTAGGAAAATTTCTGGCCTCATTATTTTTAGAGTTTCGGTTGGGTACAAACTCTTTCTTTTTTTGATCATAATGGTTGTTATTTTTTTGGCCTTCCATTTGGCCATGCTCTCCTTCTTCCGATTCCGTTCATAACAGAAATTAGTTTTCCTCATAGCTTCTTCCAGAGTTTTTGGATTGTTATACTCAATCTTATCCTTGATGTGATAAGATAAATAGCTGAGGAATCGCTATACCTTTGGTTTTTCATCTACAAGGTATGGCACATACCTAAGCAAACTTAAAAACTTGTTGTTCAAATCTTTCATAGTCATTGAACCTAGTTTAAGCTCATAGAATTCTTTTGCTCTCTCCTCATAGTACTACTCAGATAGAAATTTCTTTTTAAAGTACTTCTTGAAGGTACTCCAATTTACATTCTTCTCTCTTATTCCCTTCAATCTCTTTATGTCTTGCCACCATATATCAGCCTTCCCTGAAATATTGTAGATAGTGATTCTAGCCTTTAATTGGTTAGAATAATTATAAATCTAGAAGTACTTCTTCATCCCAGATAACCAGGATTCTGCTTCCTCCCCCTTCTTAGTTTCTCCATTGAATGTTGGTGGTTTAATATTTTTAAACTCCCCATAAATTTCCTCATAAGGTTTATATTTTCTCTTTTTAGTATAATGGTTGTCATCACTCCTATCACTAGTGGAATGAAAATTACGTTGATCACCAAATACCTCTGAAGATGATTGGCTTTCATTTTTAGTCTGTTTAATCTTTTTATATTTATGTTGGTGACTTATATCTTATGAATCAACTCTTTTACCCCTTTCCTCAGTTTGAAATCTTTCTGTTAGGATCTGATTCAGCTCCTCCTGAGCTCTCAGAATCCTTTAATTTTCTCATTTAACAGATTCCATTTCAGATTTTAAGTCTTTTACTGTTTGTAAAAGTTCCAAGGAATTATTGGTTAAGTCTTCTTGTATAGGGTCTCTTTGTAATTTTTCTTGTTCAGTAAAGGGATATTCCTCTTCCGCATATTCCTCCAGTATTTCCATACCTGTTGTTAAACTCAGAAACAATTTCTCTATGGAATAACATTAAAAGAAAATAACATCAGCAAAATAATTTAAATTCACTGTTTCATAGAAGCAAGTTGGGCTTCATTAAGGCCTAGTGTTTGAACCTTTAGCTTTGATACCACATGTCAAAACCCCAAAATTTCATAAAAATTTAAAATTTTTAAGATAACATAAAATGTCTGTATACGCAGTTTACTAACTGTTAGGGGTTTGCAAAAAATGAAACAGTCTAACACTTAGTGTTAATCATTTTCATATTATGCTAACTAATATAGTTTTCATTTTTGTAATGTATATGAGATTGATCTGCACATAGCTTTCTTTCAGTTTTACTAATAAGTTTACTTTTTGTCAAGTAGGTGAAACCTATCTTTGAAAACTTGGGCTTACTTAGAATTTATGCTAATGCAGATGGACTGCTGGTTCTTACAGGTTTAACAGGTAACGATCGATCAAGTAGGGGTTAATTCATAAGTATCAAGAAGTATATTTGTTGAATGTTAAATGCTAGTAAATAACTGACTATTTAAAAGCAAGCTCTGATGAGGTAAAGTAACTGTCTTTTATTTCATGAAAGTACTTCTATCAATCTGGATAGTAAATATTTCCAATAGAGTACATGTTTCTATTTTGTCTCTAACTTACTAGTTATGGAAATTATCAACCTGTTACTTGTATGTAGAAAAAAATGCTCACTAACAAGTTCTAAACTTCTATACTTACATTATCGCCTTGCTTCATGCACTATTGTAACAACATACATTACCATCTTATTTTATAATGTACCAATCTGATTGTTACTTGCATTCTATAGGAATCTTACTGCCTAGAAATCTCTTTGACATTATAAGCTTGATCATTGTAATTAAATGCATCGTTTCATGATGGAGTACTATCTACCATTACTTCATAAGTCTAAGTCATAGATAAATATATTATCAGTGTCATTCCAATGATTATAGACTTTGAGCATGGTTTAATCCATTATAAATTTACTATTATCATGTTGCCTAGCTTATAATAAGTTAATGTTTAACTATTATGGTAGATTTTTCTACCTAGAACTTCTAATCGGAAGTTTACCCTGTGTGACATTAATATGACCAATATTCTTACACTATGCTAAGAATAGGTTAACATAAACAATCACAAACTATCCTTGCCAAAGAATCATAGGGTTTATTATTATTGACAAGTCGAGTATGCAAACTATTATTTGAGAGAGCTTATACCAAGGTTGAGCCTTATGGTAGTTTAAATGTCATGGTTTAAATACTTTTTACTCTTATAGTCAAACTTCATATATTATATCTACTCTAAACCATCGGTTATAAATAATAAAGATTGAAATATCATATGTGCATATCTTATCGTCGTTTTGCAAGTATATAAATCAAATGATAAATGGAAAGGTCCTAAAGCATAATCGACATTGGGATTATCCATATGAAAAAGTTGTTACAACCTTTCACTAGGGTCAATGTTGAGAAATCATCGTTAATCAAATACGCAAATCTCGAAGCTATCATACATTATGATATAGTTTATGTGTTATCAATGGTGAAAAATATATACAAGCGTACTCCATAGTTTTGTGCATGGTTTGTTTAAATAATTGTAATTATAAATGGATTATTGAACCACAGATGGACTATGGACTCGACCTTTGCATGGTTAAAAGAATTGGAGGGAACGTGGTCACCTCCTGTCCATGCATTGGAAATATAAAAGTATTGCAAACCCTATTTGCTTTGTCATTTGCCTCTGAAGTTCTTGCTGGCCTGTGGGATGCACTATATAGTTTCCATGGCTGCCATGAAAATGTTGAACCCTGCTTGCTTGCCCCAAGTCTTTTGTTTGACGTTGTTGTGGTTTCTAGAACTCGGTCTTTGATTGCAAACCTTATTGGTTGTGAACTTTACCATGCGAGTGTTTACTAGTTTTTGAGTTTGGTTCTCAGCCTGTCCATAGCTCAGTCCTGTTCTCCTTGTGGCCTGTTACTACTTTGTAAATCTAAGCCTCTTTGTCACTGTTTGTGCTCCATAGTCGTCTTAGGGTTTGGGTATTCTTGTCTGTGCATTATGTAGCTGGTGACAGTCTCTTCACTGCTCGCTACTCTTTTATTTACAGGTAAAAAATATCTCAGTTTTTATTGTGTAGACTCTGTCAAATTATGAACACCATTAGGGTCTTTAAATTTTATTGAACTCAGCCCTGAACTAACGCTTGGTTAAATGCTTGTACAGAAACCCGTGACAGTTCCAATATTTGGTGAAAGATAAATGACGACCGTCTTCAGTGGCTTGTGGCTCTAACTGGTAAGCCCTGAGTTCAAATGGGTTTCGCCCTACTTGTAGTGAGGGTTGTTGAAGGAGAACTTAGTTCTTGGAAGCCTGTTCGGTCTCTTTGTTTAATAGGAGGTTTAAAAAGTTGTTTTCGAGTTTAAAGTTATAAACCCTTGCTACGATGCTGGGTAAAACCGGCCTTGAGCTGCATGATGTATTTTGGTTAAGTCTTTAGCCTTACGGCATGTCAATGTAATACATTTTGTTTTTAAGAAGGTTTTTAACTTCGAGCTCTATCTCATTTTTGCAATGGTTTTTGTACTCTTGTAAACTAATATTCTGTGTAATTAGAGTCTTTCTTTCTTCAACTGTCAGTGAAGATAATTATTGTTTAAGTTATCTTTTGTAAGTACTTATTGTTAATATGAGGACTGTGGATCAGTTGTAATGTGAGATTTATAATATTAAACTTACTTGTCCAGAATATACAAGCTAGGGTTTACTGGAAATGAAAGCCTTGTCTAAATATGTTCTTCAATTTATTAATACTTAGGTTCTGCTTCTTGTTACTTTGGTTTGGCTATTACAGATGTGTGGTGCTATTTTAACTTGTTAACTGTAAACTTATCTTTTCTTGTTTATAAAAGATATTTGTTTAAGAAAAGACTGTAAACAGTCTATAGTATATGCTATAATATTCTTGTAACATTTATTTATATAATTATCAATGTAAATGGATTACAACTTAGATAAATAAAATTATAATAGATAAATAAATTGTTAGGGTTTCGACCCTGAAGTTTTTCCTTCACAGGTATAAGCCTATTTGGTAAATGTAAAATAATTTCTAAATATGTAAATATTTAATTTTATATTAGTTATTGTTTATATTTACATTGTTTTTATTTACTAATTTGTCACATAGAATTTATTCAGAGTTCTCTAAAGGATAGAAAGTAAACTCTGTTTACTCTTTATAAATTGAGGTCTTTTAACATAAACCTATTTAGTTTATATTAAATATTAGTCTTATATTTAGTTTATATTATTAGAAGATAAACTGTGTGGTTGGTAGCTTGTTTATATACTTAACTATATGTAATCACTGTAACTCTAATGTAGTTTTACTGTTGCACTTCATTCAGTTTACTAAGTGAAAATAGTGAACACAAAATAAATCATAATACTGTTTTTCCTCCATAGTATTTAAAACATTGAAATAAAATTACTCTACTATCTACAGTTACACAATCCTATCTACCATTTTCATTCTCTTATCTACTTAAAGCATTCTATCTATGCCAGAGTACGGCCTGGTTTCCAGGTGTGGAAAAACACAGTTTAGAAATTTATTTACATTCTAACACATTATTTTCTAAATCCATTTCATTTCTAAAATAATTTAATAAAATACTAACTCAAACATTGCACAAATTGAACTGTTAACATTCACCTAGTAGTTAATTAAGATTTATTTAACTAACACAGTAAAATAAAATTAGTGAGAACCTGTTGAGGACAGACGACAACAGCTTTAGGAGGTCGTTCCTCCCTACCAATCTCATGGAGAGCGCTCAAACAACGCGTCCTCAGGACTCTCGAGCCTGTTCCTAGTCTTATTGGCTGAGAACTGGTGGAGAATGCAAATAGTAGAACCCTCTGTCAACTGACTAGTTCAATACCTCAGTAAATACTCTTCTCTCAGTAGTATGATCTTCAGCTTAAAAGCTACATTAGATCAATCAACAGTTATCCCCTCAAACACTTTCCAAATTTCCCTCCCATTGAATTTCTCTAAAGTACATTCTTTCAACCTGAATGATCACTTCTCTAGAATGAGCAGCCTCAGCTCTCTTCAATGGGAATTTTTATAAAGATTGCCTAGGTATTTTGGGTCATTAATTGAGCCACCTCCTCTAATTCCACTTTCTTAGGGAATCATGACCCCAAATGTAGGGAGGTTTCTACCTGCAATAGTTGGAAGTGGTTTGAGGATGCTACCACATGTTAGTTTTCTCTTCACCTAGTCTCCTCCACCAATTTGACCAGTAAACACTCTTTTAACAGCTCTCCTAAGCTGTTGTCTCCTCCTTTATTTATTTATAAATAAAATATTCAGAATTTACAATAAATATCCTTGACCCTACTGAGTCATCAATTACAACTTAGCATAAAATTTAACATATTGTTCTCAAATAATATCAAATTGTTTTTGCAAAATTGGGGTATGTGACAATAGATCCCTTCCCTTTGGCTTGAAATTTACTGTTATTTCCCATCTGAACACTAGGACCATCAAAAGACTGCAAGGAAGAGAATGATTCTCTGGATGCATCCATATGATTGGAAGGTCCAGAATCAATGAGGAAGGCATGTGCTGTTGAGCAGCTAGCCTTTAGTGCATGCCATGTCTCTTCATATTCTTCAGTTTCTTCTCTATGGTGAGCCTTCCTTGCACTCGCAGGTGCAATAATATTATGTTTCTTCAGAAGAAGAGTCATTTCATAAATTTGTCTTCTTATACAGGATTTTTCTGGATGAAATCCTTTTCCACGGTAGATACAAAGGGTCTTTCCTTTGCCATTCTTCTTGCTTCTGTTCAAACCTAAAGGCGCATTTGACTGCTCTTTCTTCATAGGAGACTCATCTCTTTTCTTCCCTTTATCATTCACTACCTTACGTCCTCCTGCAACTAGTTCTTGAGCTTTGGAAGATCGAATGATCCCCATTTGGACCAACTTGTCATGCTCATGTGTTAGAGATTCAATGAAAGCATCAAGAGTGGGCATCCTCCAATCTGGAGTAGTGAACTTCACCAAATGAAAGGTTGATACAAATACTGAGTAGTCTGCATTGAGTTTTGTAAGAATTGCAAGGATGAGTTGATCATCCTCCTTCTCAACCTTGTATAGCTTCAACTAGAATATCAGGTTCTTGAATTTTATGAATAAGTCACTCAAGGTTTCGAAGTTGGATGGATGAAGAGAGATCAGCTCATTCTCTAGCTGATGGACCCTTTGAGCATCCTACTTATCAAATAAGGAAGAAATATTATCCCAAATCCCCTTGGGAGACTTCAATCCCTTGACGGGGAAGAGAAGATATCGAGAGATTGAGAGGCACAAACATCCATAGGCTTCATCAAGCCTATTCGAGTACTTTTATTTGTCATAATTAAGAATTGGCTCTGCCTCTATCTCCATTGTGAGTCTAAAGAGATTCTTGCAGCGAAGTTGGTTCTCCATGTCCTCCTTCCATTGGTGGTAGTTGAAGGAAGTGAGTTGCTCCATTGGAGGGGCCATTTTGAATGCATTGAAGAATATTGAGCTACTGTAGCGAATGTAGTGAGGAGAATGAGCTGCTTGTAGCGAATCTAGTGAGAAGAACTGTTAACATGTAAATCACACAATCAAATAGACAAAATAAGGCCGACTACCTGCACATTTCAAGTTTTCATCACATCGAGCTTAATTGATCAAGCAAGCTTGATTAATAATTCCTATGCTTGAGGTGTTAAGTGGTAAACCTTCGGCTTCTGGTGCAGAGTAGGAAGGATAAAACTGCTAAAAAAATGATCTAGCTGGAGATATGAGGAGGAGAAGTTCCTTTTCCATCGAGGCTCTGATACCATATTAAATTCAGCACATAGATTTGTGGACAAACACACAACTCACAAGATAGATCACACAATTTACTCAGCAATTGAAGAATGAAACAATGCAAAAATGGCTTGCAACTGTGAATGATTTCATTAATAAAAAAGTAATTAGATAATTAATTACAATGAAGTACAATGTCTAAATGACCACATGCAATTCGAATCCATGTGAGGAAATTCGAATTGGTTGGACTCTACTTGACTGAGTGGTTCACTGACCTTTTATAAATCATTATCGAAGTTCATCGGAGTTTAAAATCCCAATTGAAGTGTCTAATTCAGTTTTAATTGAGCCTAACTGACTGAGGTAGGTGAGAAATTTGCCTCTTCTGCATGTATCAATGCAAACCTAGCGTTAACTGAATGTAGAGGACTAGAACTGAATGTAACTGACTCCTAACTGAGTTTGACTAGTCACCAACTGAACTCAACTGATGGAGGTTGGTGTTGACACTCCCAATGGATCCTAATTTGTAGGGATTCATCTAGGAGGCTCATAAAATGATGCATGCAACTGCAATCAGTGGCAAATGGCCTCAATTAGTGTTCCCTATACTTTATTAATTGGTACATGTGCCCTAATTAGGCCAAGTGGACCTAATTATTCTAGTGACTAAAAATAGACTGAAAGGACTCCCAATTTAGACATGACTCTTGATTTAGATATAATGATGAAATTGGACAAGGAAGGATTATAATCCTAACAATGGGGTTAACATGAATCTAGGTGATGTCACTAAAATGATAAACATTACAACTTCTAAGAACATGGTTCACACATATGCAACCTTTGAGGGTTTAAAAACTATTATGTCTTTATAACATTGTCAAAATATATTAAAAGCCTGGTGCAATTATTTTTCATTTTCATTAACCAAGAATTGTTTCTGGTTACAACATACACATTTATGAATAACACTAATGTTAAAAACATTGTTTAATTATTTTCTCCTTCATATCTTTTTTCTATTTTTATGATTGTTTTCATTTTTATAATTTTATCTAAATAGTTCAGGTATTTACAAGGGGGTGAATATGTGTGTTTTTTTCACACACACACACACATGTTTATCCCTTTACCCCACGAGGATGACCAGTGAGGGATAAAGGTGTTTCACAGACATGTTCATCCTCCAATACCTTAAGAGATTAGGGGTGGTGGGTAACAATGTGTGTGCGTGCATGTGTACAAACACATAGATACACTCATCCCCAACATCCACTCTGTTAGCACTCAGGATCGCACCCAAGGTTGTTGAAGGAAGACCTCGACGTAACAACAGAACTGCTTTAGGAAAGGGATCTGGCTCCTCTGTTTCTAGAGAGGGATTTCTCACAAATATATAACAAGGCCAGATTTAAAGATAAACAAAATTTAAGTTGATTTCACAGTTGAAACAAGATGAACACAATTGGGCTATGGAGTAATGATTATTAAAAAGACACAGAGCGATTTTCATGGATATTGTCCACAAAAGCAAGGTAGTACTTCAATTTCAATCAATATATTTTTGGTCAGGTGGAAAAGGAAGAAAGATGACAACCCATTAGTGTAGAGCACCAGTTAGATGAATTCTATGTCAACTTTGGTAGAAATGTTTTTGTGAATATCAGAGACGATAGACAAAGCATAACAACCTATGAATTTGGAAACTATCATACAATTATCTCCGATATGAAAGAAAAACATAACATGAATATTAACAAGGAGAAACATGCACATAAAGGAAAGAGATTACAGACTATAACTTGGAAAAACACATGAATATCTACATTCAAAAACCAGTGTTGAGCTCTGTAACTTTTTAATAAAACAGATCAAAATTACATAAATGAAAAAGTCTTACGGGTTCCAACCCTTTATTCCTCTCCTGAGGGTATACTTATAGTGTCTTAGACACCCAAGGCCAACCTAAAAACAGGGCCAAAATTAGTTACAAAAATAATCAAAATCCTAACAAACTCATACATGGAATATTTGCAATGATTTATATAAAACATAAAATATGATGCAGAATGCCGAAAAATAGGCTTCAAATCCCTTATTGCATATCTCAACTGGTGATATATGTGTGAAATATGAGAGAGGATTTTGTAACTAACCATGGTCCCAACAAAACCCATGTCTTCATTTAATCTGTTTCAACTTCAGATCCTCAAAATATTCCTTTGAAGTTAATGACTCAGACAAAAATCTTTTACATTTCTAGAAAAATACATGGTGAAGATTCCTTCAATTCTCCCAATATGTGATAGCTGTGTAAAATATGAAGGGGGTTTTTGAATATTAGAATGTGATGAATAAAAAATTCTCTCAGTATATTAAAATTCATTCCTAGTTGGCGGAAACAACTCTTTGAATTTGATGACTAAAACAATCATTTGAAAATATGGAAAATTGACCTCTGAATATCACTTCGATTATTGCAATCCATAGTACCTCTGTAAAAACTCATAGAGGTGATTGTAGATGGATCCTGTCCTAAAGAAAAACAACTTTCTATTTTGCAAATTTATTCTTTTTTTGGCGGAAACAATTGTCGGAAGTTAATGACTAAAACAGTCATTTTGATAGAAAACATGTTTTGTTGATCAAATTTTGAACTGTTAATCCCACTTTTGTTTGCAATAGGCCTTTGTATCCAGAAGGGTAATTCTTGAGCGGTTGATTTTCTGCATGGTTTTCATCTACACTATGGATCCCTTGAGTATTTTTTAATAGTTCACTAACCATCCAACACTTGTTACCATCAGAATTAATTTTGATCGTTGGTTCATTTTCCCAATCCAACACGTGCACTGACTTGTCCACCATATAAAGTTTCATTGGATTTTAGAATTTTAACTAGACTACACTTTCAATTTGTGGATTATGGGTGAACCTTTAATCTATTTGGTCAAACTATGTTGCTTTGACACGTGTTTTCATTTTCACCACGAGCATCTTTATTCCGCAAATTTGAAAATTTCTTTTCTCTGTGCAAGTTGATGTAGCAGAATTTCTAGGATCCGTTGGATGAAATTGAGTTTGATCTGAGCCATTGATCATGTTTCGATTTTGTAGGACAATAAATATCCATATATGAATCATCTCAAGGAATAAAATGATAGGTTCTTCTCGGTCATCATGTGCTCCACCTGCCGGCAACCAAGCATGTCCAGTTTCTTCATCTTTGATTCAACATCAAATGTTGAATGTTAGTCTTCAAATTTTGACCGCCAAAAGGCAAAATAAAGCACAGTCAATTGTTTTGGTAAATAATATTCTCCTCATAATGAAAACTCCCAGTTGATCCTTTGAGTTCTTCGATAAACCAAGAAAGCATAGACATTCCTTTCACGTACCAATCTCCCAGGTAGATTGTTCAGAAATATTATATCTATTCCAAAATAATATCAACACTTTATTTCAATGCAAAAATATGAAAAATCTTCAGAAGTTTAAGAATAATAGGGGTTTTTATGTAATCCTTTATTGTGTTTCTTAGTCAAATTATGAAGCAAATGTAGACTGTTCTTATATACAATATCCATCAACATAATGCGTAATTTTGTTCTGAGTAAAGCATCCTGTTATCCCTAAAGTTGAACCTAGACTACGGGATTCAAGATTAAGGAAATCTTTGTTTGAAAATGTAAAAATCAAATGAAATCAAATTAAAAACACAAGCTGGTATCAAACCAGGGCTAATGGAAACTCACAGTACTAGAAGGCACTAGGCTAGTATTACTTGTTTGTACAGCTTACACAGTTCTGGTATAACATCAAAACATCACACAATTTACAATAAACATAGCTGCTATATGTCACAGATTGGTAAATACAGGCATTTATACAAAAATCAAAGCATTTAAATGAAGGTTGGTATGAATCAGAGCTGCAGGAAAATCAAACAGATACTGTATAACATGAAATCAATCACAAAGTTCAATATCTAGGTACTATGATCCTAAATCATGAAGTGAAACTATCAATGTTTGTAAAAATAAAAATATAACTGTCATCTCACAATAAGAATTATTGTAATGGAATATGAATGACCATATACATAATAGAATTATCAGAGAGACAATTTATATAACACAAGGACAAATCATCATCAAGTTTATTCAAAACTAGAACTTGTCATTGAAGCTGCAAAATGCTCATGCTACACAGGTGTGCTTACAAATGATCAAGCATTCCTCCCAAAACTGCCAACCTACAGTCCCTCTCCCCAGTCGAGACCTTCTCTGGGACCTCCTCTGTAAAACTCCTAGACTTACAATGACTAAATAGCTTTAGAAACAAAACAGATTTGTTTTAGATCCTACATTCTTGCTAACTGATCCTAATATCTTGTTATGAATCATCCCTCAAGTTCCCAAATGTATACAACTGGAAAACAACCCATGATTCCAGAACTTCACCAGCTGACCAGATTTCTTGTTGATATGCTTTTACCTTGTCGCTCCCACTATAGGTGGCAGCCTCAACCAATTCAGATCCAGCTCATACTCATACAGTGATGACTCTCCTTTAATACCATCAAAGATATATCCATTGGTTTTATCGATAAGCTTAACAAGATTCCCAACACTCTCCTTGTCCTGGATGTAACATTGTTGTCAAAGACAGAAACAGAGTACCGATATATTTCCCAGGATTACTACAAAGATGGGTGTCAACTAAGTGTACTGCTGCAAGACTGTAGTCCATCTTTCTGGTCATTTCCGGCATGATTTTCTTGGCATTTGAATGAAAAGTGAAGAGCTCGAACTGCCCAGGAAAGTCAAAGAGAAAGTAGTGACCTTTTGAACCTTGGCTGTATCTACCTCTTTTGTCCCTTGAAAACTTGAAAAGAGTAATGGCATCCTTAACGAGCTTCTTTGTGTAGGCTGTGTCATCCTTGAATACAATCGATGCCGCAGCCAGTGCAGCGACCATCTCTATAGCTAAGTCTGAACCAACTGAGCATTGAGTCACAGGGCAGGCCAAATGGTCGATCTAGTCGACCTCCAACAACAAAAGCTCCACAACATTATGCCGTATGATGTGAAACATTCTCCTTCCTTCCTGTAAAGAAATTATCAACAATAATAAAACTGTCGCCTCTCGCCATAAGCCTGTCAACCAGGTGACTGCCGACCAAGCTAGCTCCACCTGTCACGACAACTCACAGGGACTTTCTCTTTAAACCCCAGGGCACTTTGGCCCCTGAATTCACTATCGAACCGAAATAATACTGGGAAATCCACGAAGCAGGAGTCAAATAGACGATCCGATGATGCTGGTCGGGCACAAACTTTTCATTTTTAGCAACATTAGATACAAAATAACCAGGCTGCAAGGATAAAGAATCATTGATGCAATACTTTTGATCTTCATCAGTCAACTTGGTCAAGTATTGGACAAACTTAGAGATATAGATAAAATCTCAAAGAAATTTTAGACTTTATGAATTTATAATGCATAATCACTTAATCCCTCTTCATAAAATTCCTTTGTATGGAAATGGGCTATTTCAGATGCAAGGCCAGTGGTAGTCACAACATACATCTCATAACGAGTTTTTGCAAGATCCTCCGCAAGTTTCAAGTTTTCTAGATTCTCAATAGTCATTAAACCTTGTTCCATTGCTCTCTGTTTTGTCAAACCTCTAGTTGCCCCCAGTGCAAGAGTGCCTGATAGGAAACACATCAGATGGTCCATTTTGGGATAGAAATGTCCATCAGACCCATCAGGCAGTTCACCCATAAATACTTATCCTTTGGGAATGGACTTCTGAATCAATCGATGCTTAACACACTTCATTGCTTCATCATACATATCACGTAGGTAAGAGACATTCGAGACTTCATGACCAGCCCCTCGCTATTGAAGCCAAACTTTAATAAGATATTCATAGTAGCTATCTCCACGAGATCCCAATCTGATATTTTCTCCACTAAACTGTCCAGATTGTGGACTGATATAAATAGGTACTAATCCTTCCACCTTTGGGAAAATTTTAAAGTGTTCAAGCACCTTTATTGCTGCTTCGCCATATTTTGGATCACCAGAAATTTGACTAGGGTACCATATAACATATACTTTCTTGCAAATACAGGGGCTCATGATTAATGAATGAATATTTTGATGATTTTAGGTTATAAAAGCAACCCTAAAGACAATCAATCAATCATAAAATATAAACAAAGCAAAATTAAAACAATAAAAACCAACAATAATAAAAAATTTAAAAATAAATAGGTGAAACAATCCTAGAGATAACACATCCAATACCATTGAAAAATATCATGTGCTGTCAGATGGCCAACCAACGAAAACCATCAGCGTCGCAAACCTTTGGCATTATTCTTCATATTTTTCCCATTAAAAACCAACAAATTTAACATGGTGAATTTTCACACCTGCGTTTTATATGTCTTTTGTAAGGAATTGTTTATAAACTCCAATGGTTGCATTATATATCAATGAACAAATATGAGTATTGCTTGGAAGCTTAGCACTGTATTGTTGACTTGTATTGTATGTTGATGTGGCAGGTGTGTGACCCCTCATATGATTTAGAGTGGCCTTATGCCAAACTTTCATTTTAAAAAACTTCCTTTTCCCAATTTTGAAATTAATAAACTTTGAAAAATAATAAATTTTGCTAAAAATAGAAATTTTACTAAAAAGCCAAATTTAAATATAAAACCAATATTTTTATTTTAAAATAAGAAAACTCCTTCTAATTCAAAATAATTCCTTTCCTTTTGCTCAAAACCTCTAACCCTTTTCCTTTCCAACTTGAAATTTTTATAAATTGTTCATTGAGGAAAACCTGAAAACCACCAAATCAACAATGAAAAATTGAAATTTTGAAGGCAATAAGACTAATTTCAACAGAGATAAATTAGTGCTAATAGTTGGCTCCAACTAGGGATTTTATCCTCCCTATGAGGTAGCAAAGAACCTCGTAGACCAGGTTCCAAATCCATTTGGTTGCTCTCGATCCTTCTCTAAAATACCCAACTTACTTTGACTTGTGACCATCACTAAAACCTTTCTGCAAACAAATCCCTGTCAACCTGTAACCTGTCACATGTCCATACTTTGAAGGCTGGAATCCCACTATAACTGCAAACCTAAACTTTTAACTGAAACTAAAACTAAACTCATACTAAAAACTATTGAAAGAAAATGCTCGCCATGTTGAGCTTATTCACACCTACTTACCTACCCTACTTGACCTAGTACAAATTCCCAATCAACTAAAATATGACTTCCAATGAAGCCAATCAAGAAAATGATCCCATAAACCAAATTTATCCTCATTCTTAAGTGAAATTGGGACATCAGAACATACTGGAAAATAGTTATGGTAAAAATTTTGACCTTTGCTGCAGACACGTAACCAAATACCCCAATTGAAAAAGTTATCCATGTAATCAACCACCAGATCATAAAAGGCATGACAACCTTCAAAAAATTCCATCATTATCTTACCATGAGAAGGCTGGTCAAAAAGTAACTCCTCTTGCAAATTGTTAAATTGTTTTCCAAAATATCCTTGGCGAGAATACTCATGACAACTTCCAACCAAGACATCCAAAACTTCATTCAAAATTTATGATTTTACGACTTCGTTCTTTCCATGCATTTAAAAATAAATATCACTCTATTCCTCAATAGGATCAAGCAAAAAGATTTCTTTTTAACAAAATATTTCTGAATTTGAAAAACAAAAAGAAAGATCCATTTGAGAACCCTCATCTTCTTCTTTGTAACTTCGAAGATATCGTTGTTGCAAAAAGGAATTTTCTGATTGGGAAGGGGCAACCTCTTCTTGTAAAAAAATTTTGGAAGTTGAATAATATGAGGAAGGATTTGATTGACAGTCCCAACTTATTTCTCGATCACACAGAGAATGACAAGAATGCTTCAAATTATCATCAGTTTCAGGAAGAGAGATATAGCTGGTTGAGACAGAGATTTGGTCTATGTCAACTTTAGTAAAGGAAGACAATACTAACCGCTAGGAATTTTCTTGAACATCATGGAAATTGGTTTGTCTTTCTTTTTGAGCTGAGAATTCATGTAAGATCTCCAAAACCTCTTCATCAAAATACTGATCATCACCACATTCGGTTTTTTATATTTTTAATGAACTCTTTATCGTGTGTGCAACAATCTAAAGGATACTAATCTTTGAAATGTTCATGAAATATTGTATGAAATTATTTAAGGGATGATTAACTTCCTGATGGTAATCCCTCATACCATGACCTAGAATTTTCTTCTAAACTAGCCCTAAATAATTTCATTAAAGAGTCCTCATGCCATCTAACCCCCGACTTATGTATATGTTTATGAAATCTAAACAAATGAATGGCAACGTCATCACCCTTTTAATCCTTGAATATTGGAAGATATGTTTGCCAATTTACCAACGTCATCACTCAGGATTGCACCCAAGGTTGTGGAAGGAGGACCCCGAGGTAACAGCAGAACCGATTTAGGAAACGGAGATGGCTCCTCCATTTCCAGAGAGGGATCTATCACAAATATATAACAAGGCAAGATTTAAAGATAAAATAAATTTAAGTTGACTTCACGGGAGAAACGAGATGAACACAATTGGGCCATCGTGTCATGATTATTAAAAAGACATAGAGTGATTTTCATGGATAATGTCCGAAAAATCAAGGTAGTACTTCAGTTACAGTCGATATGCTTTTGGTCTGGTGGAAAAGGAAGAAATATTGTAGCCCATTAACGCAAAGCACTAGTTAGATGAATTCTATGTCAACTTTGGTAGAAATAATTTTGTGAATATCAGAGACTATAGACAAAGCATAGCAATATATGAATTCTGAAACTATCATACACTTATCTCTGATATGAAAGAAAAACATAACGGAAATATTAACAAGGAGAAACATGCACATAAAGAAAATAGATTACATACTGTAACTTGGAAACACACATGAATTTCTGCATCCAAAAACCAACATCGGGCTCTGCAAGTTTTATTAAAACAGATCAAAATTACATAAATGAAAAAGTATTACGGGTTCCAACCCTTTCTTCCTCTCTTGATGGTATACTTATAGTGTCTTAGACCCCTTAAACCAACCTTCAAACAAGGCCAAAATTAGTTACAACAATAATCAAAATCCTAACAAACTCAAACGTGGCATATTTGCCACGATTTATATAAAACATAAAATATGATGCGGACTGCTGAAAAATAGGCTTCAAATTCCCTTCTGCATATCTCAACTGGTGATAGGTGTGTGAAATTTGAGAGAGGATTTTGTCACTAACCATGTTCCCAAAACAACCCATGTCTTCATTTACTCTTATTCACCTTCATCTCCTCGGAATCGTCCTTTGAAGCTAATGACTCAGACAGTAAGATTTTAAATTTCTGAAAAATACACGGTGAATATTCCTTCAATGCTCCCAATATGTGATACCTGTGTAAAATATCAAGGAGTTTTTTTAATATTGGAATGTGATGAATAAATACCTCTCTCATTTTCTTACAATTCATTCCTAGTTGAGGGGGAAAACTCTTTGAACTTGATGACTAAAACAATCATTTGAAAATATGGAAAATTTACCTCTGTAGATCACTTCAATTCCTACAAACCATAGCACCTATGTAAAACCTGATAGATGCTATTGTACATGATCCTGTCCTGAAGAAAAACTTCTTTCATTTTCAGAAATTTCTTCTTCATTTCGCAGAAACAGTTGTTAGAAGTTAATGACTAAAACAATCATTTTCATAGAAAACATGTTTTGTTGCTCAAATTTTAAACTGTTAACCCCACTTTTGTTTGCAATAGTTAATTGGGACCTTTGTATATATGAGGATAATTATTGAGATATTGATTTCTGCATGGTATTCATCTACACTGTGGATCCATTGAGCAGTTTTTAATAGCTCATTAACCATCCAACACTTCATACCAGCAAAATAAATTTTGACCGCTGGTTCATTTTCCCAATCCAACACGTGCAATGACTTGTCCACCATATAAAGTTTCATTGGATTTTAGAATTTTTACTAGAATGCACTTTCAATTTGCAAAATATGGGTGAACCGTTAATCTATTTGGTCAAACTATGTTGCTTTGACGTGTGTTTTCTTTTTCACCACGAGCATCTTTATTCCGCAATTTTGAAAAGTTATTTTCTCCGTACAAGTTGATGTAGTAGAATTTATGGGATCCGTTGGATGAAATTGAGTTTTATCTAAGGCATTCATCATCTTTCGATTTTACAAGACAATAAATCTCCATATATGAATCATCTCAGGGAATAAAATAATAGGTTCCTCTCAGTCATCACGTGCTCCACTGTCAGCGACCAAGCATGTCCAATTTATTCATCTTTGATTCAACATCGAATGCTAAATGCCAGTCTTCAAATTCTGACCTCCGAAAGGAAAAATAAAACACAGCATATTGTTATGGTAAATGGTATTCTCCACATAATGAAAATGCCCAGTTGAACCTTTGAGTTCTTCCACAAACTAGGAAAGTATATACATTCCTTTCACGTACCAATCTCCAGGGCAGATTGTTCAGAAATATTATATACGTTCCAAAATAATGTCAACACTTTTCTTCAATTAAAAGATATGCAAAATCTTCAGAAGTTTAAGAATAATAGGGGTTTTCCTGTAATCCTTCACTGTGTTGTTTAGTCAAATTATGAAGTACTTGCAGGCCATTCTTATCTGCAATATCCATCAACATAGTGTGTGATTTTGTTTTTAGTAAAGCATCCAATACCATTGAAAAATCTCTCGTGCTGTCAGATGCCCAAACAACACAAACCATCGACGTCACAAACCTTTGGCATCGTTATTCATATTTTTCCCATTAAAAAACCAACAAATATAACATGGTCAATTTTCAGACCTGCGTTTTATATGTTTTTTGTAATGAACCATTATATCCCACATTCGCCGGGAGAGTGATGCTTGAATTGTTTATAAACTCCAATGGTTGCATTTTATATCAAGGAAAAAAAATGAGTATTGCTTGGAAGCTTAGCGTTGGATTGTTGACTTGTATTGTACATTGATGTGGCAGGTGTGTGACCCCCATACAATTTTGTTGCTTGACTTCTTGGAATTTGTCTTGGTAAACATTTGATGTAGAGCACCCTTATGCCAAAATTTCATTTTAAAAAACTTCCTTTACCCAATTTTGAAATTAATAAACTTCGAAAAATAATAAATTTTGGTAAAAATAAAAATTTGACTAACAAGCCAAATTTAAATATAAAACCAATAATTTTTATTTTTATTTTAAAATGAGCAAAAATCCTTTTGATTCAAAATATTTCCTTTCCTTTTGCTCAAAACCTCTAACCCTTTTCCTCACCAACTTGAACTTTTTATAAATTGTTGATTGAGGAAAACCTGAAAACCACCAAATCAGCAATAAAAACTCAAAATTATGAAGGCAATAAGACTAATTTCGACAGAGATAAATTAGTGCTAATACACTCTTCATATATATCTCACACATATTTAGCCCTAGGAGGTTGTAGTGGGGGTGAAAATGTGTGTATGTGTGCATTATTCACGATGGTTGATGGTGAAGTGTGAGAATGCAAATATTGCATTTTTTAGAGGTTTGATGGTGGGAGGTGAAGGTGTGTGTTCACACCTTCACCTCTTGGCATCATCCCTCTAGAAGAGTGCACACATACACAAACTTCCTCCTAGGATTGAAGAGGTGTGTGATGTATGTGGGGAGTGCGAGGTGGGGATGAAGATGTGTATATGCATGGACTATTCAAGAGGGTGAGTGATGGGGGAGAGTGTGCACTATTCAACCCCCACCATGATGCACACATGAGCACACATATCCCCACCACTCACTCCCCATAGACATCACACACCTCCTTACCCCAAGAAGAAACTATGTGTATGTGTGCACTCTTCGAGAGTGTCAATGGTGAAAGGTGAAGGTGTGACACACCTTCATCGCCAACACTCACACATCATGTGTCATGCCTTCACTCCCCACCACCCACCCACACATCATGTGTCATGCTTTCACTCAAATCCAGGTCGTTCCCAGGTGCATGCCAGGGACAACAATCAACCGAATGAGTCAATTTCTATTATGGAAGAAGCATATAAGAAGAACCAGCAAAGAAGGAAACACACTAGGTCGATAAGAATTATACACATAGAAAATATGCAAGAATTCAAACCAATTTATTACTTCCGCTCCATGAAAGATGGAGGAATTAGATTCATGTCTAGATTACATTAATGTACATGCTTATATAGCATGCCGAGATCCTTGGATGACTACCCATTATGTTCAGTTACAAAATAATTTGTAACGGTTCATAAGTTCAACCATTGCAGAGCATGTTGGTATGTTGTATGTCAAAGAGAACATGTCAAGGTGGACCTATCGAGGCAAACCTGTTGAATGAACATGTCAAGGCAGACCTATTGAAGGAAAACTTGTCGAATGAACATGTCGAGGCGGACCTCGAAGGTGAACCTATCGGCTACTGGTTGGATCATTCCTCCTTCCTTAAGAAACAATGGTCTCCATTACGTATTCGTTCAAGTGAGAAAACTTGTTGGCTACTTCATTAGCAGAGTACCATTTTCCTTGCATGGGGAGATGTCCAGCTTTAGCCACCTAAAACAAGGGAATGGAGTTCATCCTTGTATGGTGTATGTGTCATCCCAGAATGGTGTCACAAAGAAGAGGTTCCTGAACATCTAGATGGATTTCTTTGGGTTCTGCTGTGTGCAAGTCTTTATGTTCCAACAATGATGCATGGTATGGTTGAAGTAGATCTACATTGAAAACTGGATGTAGGCCAAGGCATGCAGGAATGTTAAGATGAAAAGCATTTTCTCCAATAAGTATACTGTATGGACCATATCGAGGAGGTTTCATCTTTCTGTATGGACCAGTGAAGTGCTCCTTCTTTATATGTAACTAGACCCAATCCCCAATTTGGAATGAATGAGGATTACGATTCTTGTCGTGTCGGGCCTTATATTTTGTATTTTCTCATTGCAACATTTCCTGTTCTTGCTTCTGAATGTTGTAGATTTGATCTTTGAACTTCAATGATTTCTCCACCTGTCATCCTTCAAAGTCGGTGTCATTTGACTGTGAGGAGGAACTGATTAAGTTGATAGATGCTAAGGGTTGAAATCCGTAACAGATATTAAATGGACTCTTTCTCATAGACATGTGTTGAGCACAATTGTAGCTATGTTGTATGTATGGAAGGTTGTCATCCCATGTTCAATGATGCTTGTGGTTGAACATTGTTACGGAGAGAAATTCCTATGGCTTGGGGTACCACAACAGCCAGCTTGACTCCAGAAATCAATCCTTTCCAATATGCAATAGAAATTAAATGTCTAACACTAAAGGATCAGACCTCGTACCTTATTCCGGACGGTTGAAGTAGATCCCTGTTGAGCTTTCCAACTTCAGCTTGAATTGATAGATTACTTCCTCAACAACAAGTAAAAAATACAAGCATTCTATATATCATGTGTTAGATCTATTCTAGCATACATAATCAATAATGTATAAGCATTTGACATAATCCAATGGATAAAATATTCATTCAAACACACATTATTGGATAGGAAAAGATATTTCTATTAATATAAATCAGAGGTTACAAGATACAACCTCTGTCGGCATGTCTGTGAACCAGAGAAACGGAATCCCCCACTTGGGCCTCCACCACTTCAATCCTCCATCTCTCAATAGCAAGCTCATAGACAAAAGGCAAGCTTGGGAAGAACACAAAAGTGCTCCAAGGGACAAAGGGATGCAGACTCAAGCATAAGTTCTGGCAATAATGGACTATAGTTTCTTTGCTCTCAATTCTCTCTTATGCCTTCAATGTACCAAGGGGTTCCTTATATAGCTTTTCAAAGGGGTAATGAAAGGTTGAATCTGATCAATCTCAAGGCATAGGGAAGGCCAGGAGTCAAATGAGTCAGATCCATGTCAAGGAAAACTCCAAAAGGATTTGTATTTTGTACACATCCCAATGTACACGGTTTTAGTGGTCAAACCCGCGTATATACGCGCTTATAGGTTTAAAAGTCACGTGTATCATTTTTCACATGTTTTTAGGGATGGTCAAGGAAACATCAAAGGACAAAAAATGGTCCATGGGGTCTGAGGAGTCTGCAGTGGGACAGGGGAAGGCCATACAAAGTGTGATTCACCTGGAGTGGTGAAATCAGCTATAACAGATGCCCCCTAATGTGTGAGGTCAGAGGGGTCATACGATGGCCGAAATACATTATAAGTCCATCCTAGAAGTGGAGTGATGAAAGATCCAAATGGAAGACCAGCCACCCAATCAACATAGTACACTAATACAACTCTGCACATAACTGCAAATACATACAACAGTCCTAGATACATAAGAGTACAATGGCCATGAATAGGCATGATACAAGATATCATATAAGTGGTCATCGCCATGCACAATATACATAAATCAGAATCTCCTTGATGAAGATATACAAAGGACCATGATCTCCATAATGGCTGAAGATATATAACAGATCAAGATCTCCATAGTGGCTGGGAATATCTGACATATACTGGAATCAAGTCACGAGAACTGAAATCTCATGAACACTGGCACGATCAAGGAGGTAGCATATAAGATATACCACCAATCTGGAAAGTTTTCTACACAAACCGCTACGAGTACATGTCCTACTATGCGAATAGAGGTGTCGAGGTCAAACATAGTAGTCCATCATCTGATTACCGATCATTAATGTATACCCTTAACAGACCCGAGATCACCCACCGATAATGAAAATGGGAATCAAGGTACTAGAGTGCAAACTAACAAGTGTGAATAAATGTGTTGAGGTCGAACACTTGATAGGATCCATCGATCAAGGGACATTGATGTATTCCCAAAAACTGTCGATGGCGAGAGAACCTGCCACTGATGATTGCAAGTCTCAAGGCACTCAAAATGACTCTAAATTCCAATCCCAGAATAAATGATTTGAATTCGATGGGATGAAATCTGCTGGAAGGAGGGCATTAAGACATCCCCCATCATCCAACACGAGGTACTCAACAAAGCTGTATAATGTGGAAGGACTCGATCATAAGGTGCACAAACCAGGAACTGTACTGGCAATGGCCGACATGAAAAGTCAAGATAACTGAGGAATGGCCAACTCAGGCTTCAACTTCCTTATAACAAGATCATAACAGCATATGGTGACTGAATGAAGGTAGCATAGACTCGATATAGAAACTGGGACATCTCTGCGACACAGGAGGCATCGACAGAGGCTCCATAGGGACTGGAAGCTTAACCAGTCGGTGGAAATAAACTCAGATAAATGAGTACAGCTCCTAAAGTCAAACTATAACCCAACCAATGGATGTGATATACAGTGCTCTATTTGAAGGTGACACGACTCGACAGCTGCCACAGATAACATCTTTTCTAGTCCGGCTTTTTTGTTTTTTGATTTTTTTGGAATTTTTTAGTTATTTAAAAAGCTTGAAAAAAGAATAAAATAGCTATCTAGTTACATACTAGGAGGAGACAAGTGTCATAATGGAAAACAAACTAGTTCCAAGCAGTGGAACATACCTATGCTCAATGCAAGGATACATGTGTAGGATATCGACACTTGGGGGAAAATCCCCTCCCGATAAAAAGGGAATCAAGCTGCGAAGGATAAAAATGGCTCTACATGGCTAGACATGAGACAAGCTTGGGCTATATGGCTGAAATGCAATGTCAGTGAAGCCGACATAAATCTCAATAAGGCAAGAAAAGCTCATGATAATGCATTCACAACTTCACATGAGGGAGTCCTGAGGGAAATAGGCCAGCAAAAGATCAAGAGGAGTATGAGCCTCTTGCCAAATGTCATGGCGATACTATAAAATGGACTCCCACACCCTAAAGGAGAAAACGTCATCATGGGCACCAAATGCAAATAAGACACTGACTAGCGTACCCATGTAAGGTGAAGCTCTACCACTCATAGCATGCCACTTCTAAAGCAGCAAGAAGGTTCCGTGACATAATAGAGTGGGTTCGTACCTAAGGTCATGATGAGATGGTCATAAGGTTATGCAAAATGCAAATGCTGATGAAACCTAACCTATATGCCAGTTTAGACATGATACCTGGAATCGGCACGAATGGGTCAATCCAACGGGTTGAAACGACACTAAAAAAGGTCCTCTACATCATGATTTATGTCAAAAACGATCCAAAATGGTTAGAAAATGTCGAAACTAATGGAAAGGGGGTAAAAATTTTCAAATACTTGAAATTTTTTTATAAATAGTAACCAATTCAAAATATTATAAATCATTTGAAACTTTTACCCATTTGAGCTCTGATTTTCAACAGCGAATTCCAGGAGATCCATCCGACGGAATCCACTACCGTTTCTTCCAGGTATTTACTCATGCTCTTCTCTTTCATTTTGATACACTTTTTATGAATTTCCATGGTCAATTAATATTTCTAGGCCAACCCAAAATGGGCGCTACGGCCCACGCGAAAATCGAGGTTTTTTCCGTGTATAGGGCTGGATATACGTGGAAAATGCCCTCAAACCCGCGTACATACGTGGCTTTTTTGAAAACAGTCGCATATGAGGCCGCGCATATGGTTTTTTCAATAAACTGATGGGCAAATTTGCAATTTCTTGTGCAGGATGGTCCTAGAGTGGAGATAGCGTGAGCATGGTGAGGTAGAGGAAGCAGTAAGGGCCGATCTAATGGCTCAACAAGCTCTACGTGCATGTAGAAACTACAAGTTTTGGTGTCTTGGTGGTTTGAGGGCCAAACCAAGACTATTACAGATGCTGGTGGATTATTGGGATCCAGACTTGGAGTCCTTCCATATAGATGGGATGTCCCTCACCATAGAGGTGGAGAACATATACTTCATTACTGGGATTTCTAGACGAGGGGAAGTGGTGAACCTTCATTCTCGTGGTGGGATAGGAGGTGGCCTAACTATCGATGAGTACATTACAGTGTAATACTATCCAGACACAGAGAAGGTGGGGAGTCAGGTCCCTATCAACGCTATACAGGTGTTGGGCCTAAAGGCCATACGATTGACATTGGGCAGGATAGCAGGCTTGGCATCACTCCACCAGGCCTTGCGGCCTCTGATGTTCTATGCAATGGAGTGTATGAGACCCACGATCTATGACTGGAGCACTACACTACTAAGCAACATGAAACATCATCTTAGTGAGTGTAAGGTAGGCAGAGTGCAGAACTTCGGGTTCAGCAGTATTTTGAGCATGTTTTTCTTTGAGCATGTTCCAGGATTGAGCCCCAGAGTGGACGTTCCTCTTCACTGGGTTCGAGATCTGGCCCAACGACGTTGGGCAGATGCTATGTGTAGACTGGGGGGTGGTTGGGTGTCCAACCCATATCCAACTGACTTCTTTCGATGGTGGCAATGACAGATAGTTGCCATCGATGACTACCCCTATGCAGGGATAGATTTTTTGGGGGACCCGGACATGCTGCTACCACCAGGATCGGCATATGGTGATATAGGTAACGAATCTCGACCCTCTCTTTTTAAATTTTGAGTTATTTAATTTTTTTTGTTTTCTTGATTATATGGAATCAAAAAGACATATTTTTTCATGAGAATACATAGTGACATCTACCATTTGTGTGCAGAAGTGGGACCACGGCGGCCAGAGGGCTTCCCTCGTCATAGATGGAGGGGAAGAGGAGATGAAATCATGGCTGTGGATGTGGAGTGGATGCTCCATAGCATTCATGCCAATTTTGTGAGACTGACACATAGAGTTCCCATGGCACAAGTCGAGGACTTTCCTAAGGCTATGCAGCGGCAGGTGGTGGGTGTACCACGCGCATGGGTGCGTTTATTTCGATGGCTAGCTAGAGCCGTAGTGACCTTCCATGATCGCAACCCTCCTCCTCCTCCATAGGATTAGACACCTGGGAGTGTATACATTTTGTACTACCGTGTATTATATGTTGGTGGCTCGAAAGCCCTGATTTTGTATCATAACACTATGTATTATCACATTTTGGATGTATATATAAAAAGTTTTATGGTGATCGATTTATTTATTTACATGTGTAAAAATTGTGTTTGTGATTAATTTATTGTGAATGAAACAAATGCCAATCTAACATGTAGTTAGCTTATGAGTCAGCAACTTAAATATTATTTCTTGGAATATGTATATATGTTATATTGTCAAATTGTCATTCTAACAATCTGACACGTAAGAATCTTCTCAATAACGTCGGATCTCTAACATGGTACAAGCCATTGAGCTGTGACACTACTAACTCTGAATCAAGACGTACCTCAAGAGATAGAACACCATGTAAAATGGCATCCCATAGAAGCTCGATAACAGCACTGTATTCAGCAACATTGTTGGAAGATGGCCATAGACATACGCCTCCTGAAGACAGTACCTAACCCATAGGAGTATAAATCACCCAAGCAGTAGAGGCTGAGTGTTGAGTGTGATGGCTTGCACCATCCATGAATCCTATGTAGGTGGAAGATTCCATTGACATCTGCTAAAAGAAATGGAAACTAATCACAAACCCAATCACGATAAGAAAAATACCTAACTATGCAAAGCTGTACAATAATATACAATAAGCAGCCTTAGCTGAAGATCATGCATAGTATTTCTTGAGATAGAGCCCATTTCTAGGCTCCGCCAAGGCCGTTCCTTCATAATCCACTAACTCATACACACCCTTCTCTAACACATGCTTGACCACGTAAGGACCACTCCACATAGGATTGAATTTCCCTGCCCCCAAGGGTTCTTTTGGTTGATCCCACAAAAGGACCAAGTATCCTTCATTAAACCTCCTTGGATGGACAGACTTATCATACTGGACCTTTACGCGACATTTATTGAATTATAGAGCCACCAAGGAATCCCGACACTGCTCATCAAGTTTCTCAAGGTGAACCAAACGCTCCTCCAATGAGGAAGCATCCAGTAAGAGTTCTACAGCTAGCTTTAATGAAGGAATTTCGCATTCAACCGGCAATATCAACTCCACTCCATGTACAAGTTGATATGGAGAAAAACCAGTGGCATTCTTAATAGCGGTTCGATATGCCCACAAAGCAGGATATAACATGATGTGCCAATTGTTCTTGCTTTGTGTGATGGTTCGTTGGAGAATGGATTTGAGTGATTTATTCACTGCCTCTACTTGTCCATTCACTTGAGGGTAGTAAGAAGAGGAGTGATCTTGCTTATACCCTAACTTCGATGCCAATTCTTCCATCATACGGTTCTGAAAGTGCGAGCCATGGTCAGTGACAAGCTCTTTCGGAATCCCGAATCGAGTAATAATTTGGTTGAATACAAAGTGAGCGGCTGTCTCACCATCGGATTTTACTGTAGGCATAGCCTCATCCCATTTCGTGAAGTAATCAACAGCCACTATAATATGATGATGCCCCCCAGTCGAACCTAGGTTGCAATCCATAAATTGGATCCCCCACTTAGTGAAGGGACCGATGGTGATAATGGGATGTAATGGGGTAGGTTTTGAGCGCATATTACATGTGAACACCTGGCAAGGGTGGCACGTCTTGACCGCATCAACACAATCCTTAAAGATCGACGGCCAGAAATAACCCGCTCTTAAAATATTTTGAGCTGTAGAAAGCCCAGATAAATGACCACCACATGCCCCTCCGTCACAATCATTCAGCACTACCTCAGCCTCTTCATGAGTTAAACAACATCGTAAAATGGAATATACCCCACGGCGGTACAAAGTATTATCCATTATGAGGTATTTCTTAGAGACGTGATGTAATCGTCATCGTTCATCTCGCGAGAGGTGAGTAGGGGTCTTTAGTGTTTGTAAATATATTATGATATCCCCCTACCATGGGTCTAACATTGAGATTAAGCAGATGTGTTCATCGACAAACGTATCTTCACAAACCAACTCCTCGGCCTCGCTCGGGAAATCCAATATAAGCTCTGCAAAAATTAAAGACTTCTTCAATTTTGCCGAAACAAACTCAAGATCAAATTCTTGCAGAAGGACAACCCATTTATTATATTTTCCCCCAATCATCCTTCGGGTGAGGGAAAATTGAAACGGATTGACATGGGCTACAACCAAGGTATGGCAAAGGAGAATATAATGTCTCAACCGATGAACCGCATGTACGATAGCTAAAGCAAGCTTCTCGACATGAGAATAACGAATGTCTGCGTCAATAAGGTTCTGGCTCAAGTAATATATGACATGCTCTTGGAGCTCCTCATCTTCTTGAACCAAAACCATACCAATCGTCTCTAATGATGCGACCACATATAATAGAAAATCACGGCTATAGTCTGGGGGACTAATCACCGGGGCCGATGCTAGGGCTCGCTTGAGTGCATCGAAGGACTCTTGAGCTCGCTCATTCCCGGATAAAAGGGGGTGTCCTTCTTCAAGAGACGCATGAAGCCTCTAGTCAAATTGGCAAAGTTGACAACAAATATTTGTAAGAAGTTTGCCATGCCTTGCAAACACTGAAGATGACGAATATTCTTCGGGGGAGACAACTGAAGTATTGCCTCAACCTTCAAAGGGTCGACTCTTATACCCTCTTTAGAAATGATGAATCCTAACAAATGCCCTGACTTCACACAAAAAGATGCACTTATGAGGATTTAATCTAACCGAATAGTGCTGGCATCTTTCGAATACCAATCTCAAGTGATAGGGATGACGCATTCTCATGCGAGAATGAGCAGCAAGGTCATCCAAAAATACCCCAATAATTGACATGAGATCATGGAAGATCAAGGTCATTGCCCGCTGAAATGTAGCTCCGGCATTTTTAAGGCCGAAAGGAATTTTTCGATATGCAAACGTTCCCCAAGGACAAATAAATGCAATCTTATGTTGGTCCTCAGGTTTAATCAGTATCTGATTATATCTAGAAAATCTGTCCATGAAGGAGAACACCTCTCTACCCGCACACTCATCCAAGATCTGATCATTAAATGGTGTGGGGAAATTGTCCTGAGGACAGGCACGATTCAAATTGTGGAAATCAATACATATACGGATCTCTCCCTACTTCTTATCCATCAGAACGGGGTTTGAAACCCACTACATCAAGAAAACGGGATAGATGAAACCAGCTTTCAACAGCTTCTCTATCTTTGCCTTAATGGCGGGTTCTTTCCTAGGATTCACTGCACGTAAACGTTGTCGAATAGGCTTAGCGTTGGTGTAAGTCTTAATCTCATGCTCGACAATACGAGGGTCAATACCTGGCATCTCATTGTAAGACCAAGCAAAAATATCATGGAATTCTTTAAATAGCTCAGTGTATTCAATAATCTTAGCATGGGAACATTCCACCCCAATATAGACATTCTCTATCGTTCTAGGATTGCGAGAGATGTTGATAGGAATCATTGAAGATATGTTTGCCATGTTTCCATCAGCCATCGGACCAAGAGAGATTAATGTAACCATAGGAATACCAACTCTCTGCCTAAGAACCGCCCTAAAATCCTCACACTCCAAGCGGTCAAGCTCTGGAAGAAAGTATGATCGATGATGAAGTTCCTCCCATGGTGGCTCAACTCCCAACATAGCCTCAATAATCGCTTCATCTGAAGGGAAAACTGTATCAAGGTAGTCGTGTGCATGAGAAGACTGTACTGCCCATGCCGGAAGCACATAAGGGTTGTCCTCCTCCATCCGTGAAGAGGAAGGACTAGGCTCTGCAACACACTTGAGATTAGCTTGATAAGCTATCATAGCTACAGGCAATAGCATGTCCATCACGACGGGCTCACTTGAAGTACTCAGTGTAGGAAGAATCCAAGGATCTTCCATATGATTCGTGCAAAAATATACCGATGTTGTAGATGTCGAAACCTCATCAAAACTAGATCCTATCATCAGGATTGGTGCAGTACAACTAAAGCTTCCCATGAGGGATGGATACATGCCTACACCCACACTCCCAGTTGCCGGCTGAGAGTGCTCAACAATTGGGATCGAAGCTCCCAAAGTTGCAGTAATAGATGGATTCTTGAATGTCGTTTGATCAATCGTTATGATCTTCCCATTATGTGGAAAGCATACAACGTGGAACAAGGAAGAAGCAACGGCTTGCATACTATACATATAGTTCATATCCAACAAGATATTGTAGTCAAGGGGCGCATCAACCACCTCAACCTCTATCGCAACGGTCTTCCCTCCCAAACAGACTTTAAGGGAAGGAAGGATGCCGTGCGGCCTAAAAGATCTCCCATCAAACGTAGTTAACATGGTCGCTGATTTAGATGGCTCAGGAGAACCCAAACCCTTCCAACAGGATAAAGACATCACAGAAGCAGCAGCACCCTTGTCAATCACAGTGCACTTGATGATCATATTAAGACATTCTACGTGAATCAAAAGAGACACATAGTAGGGCAAGTGAGGCTGAAGTCTTGTGATTTCAAATTTGATCACAGAGGAAGAATCATCATCATTCACACCAAGGGAAAAAAGCAACACCTTCCTTTGTGATGGATAACTCTGAAGCACTTCCAATGCAGACATCGCATAAGGAGTGTGGCCCAAATCCTCGACAAATGAATAGTTCTGGGCAGCTTGGGCATTTTGATTATGCCCTAAATGCTTAAGGAATCCCTTAGGAATGCGAGGTGCAGTCTTAGGTTTATCCATAGGTTTCTCAATACGCAAAGGGGACCCTGGTGGATCAGGCTCTTTTCCTAGGCTGGGTTGTGACGAACCATAATCTTTCACACGGGTCACAACTTTCACAGCACAGACCATGTTAATGCACCCACGACCACTACCCTTCGGCGTATCATGATCATCACTAGACTAGTCATGGGACTTCGAGTTCATATTTTTATTATGCGGTAAAGGGTTAGTTAGCACAGCTAGGCCTTGTGCCAAGAATCTCAAAGCTTCCTCAATACGAGGGCACAAGTAAGTGAGGTGATTGTCCTTACATAACTTGCAAGGGAACTTAACCTTACATTTAGCTTGCTTGTCCCCCCCAGCATTTTGGTTGTTCTTGTCATTACTGTTAGCATTCTCATTCTTATTCCCACCGTTTTGATTATTTTTACCCTTTTTTCTATTCCTTCTGGGTTGCTGGTTACCCTTCTGGTCCGACGATTGCACAGAAAGTACACTCATCATTTGGGCGGGTTGAGATGAAGTCGTAGCTTGTGTCGAAGCAGATTGGTTGATTGAAAATTGACTAGCTTATTTTGTAACCGAATCTGTAGGTTTCGCACTTGCACAGCCCACAATGCCATCGGCATGTGGTCCAGGTTTGACTTTGGGGTCGAAACTGGAATGCGGAGCATTGGGAATAATCCATATAACAAACCGAACTGAGCATAGATCAAGTCCAGTTCATGTGCCCTAAAAATCACTTGTTCCTCATTCTACACTTCGGATGTGGAAACATCCTTGACTATATACGGCAATAACGACTTGAGGAACCACTCGAGGAGGAATTTCGGCGGTATAAAGGATTTAATTAACCTCTTTCGTTTATGCCACTCCTGAATATGATCAAAGATATGTGTGGCTTTATCTTGTTGAAATGTCGACAATATTTCAGTACCAACGTCATAACGCACTGGTAGCTGGAAGTGATTAAGAAAAGTCATCGTAAGGTCGTCGAACAATGCGAAAGCTCCCCTAGGTAGCTCTATATACCATTTCGTGGCAGGCCCTGTAAGGGTGCGTTGAAATAGTCTCAAACAGATTGAGTCCTGATGTAAGGAATTCGAAGAGTGCCATAGGTGAAACATAGTAACGTGTTCGCTCGGATCCTCTCCTAGTTTTCCCTCAAACTTAGGTATGTCCGAAGGAAGCTTGGTAGGGATAGCCGGCCAAGCGAGGCCATGAGCTACAGGATCGTTTGTCAATCTCGACAAGTCAGGAAGATTGAGCATCATGAGGAAAGGGAGCCTAGAATGATGAGGTCGATGGACTGCTCCCTAATTCATATAGGGCTGATTACCACCATGGCCTTGGCCATAGTTCCCTCCTCCCATATGACCCGTATAGGGTGGCGTGGAAGCACCATAGTGTGGTGGACCTTGACTAGTAGGAGCTACAAAGCTGTAATTAGGAGAGTAAGTAGGTTGTTGATACCCACCCCCATAAGGTGAAGAACCCTGTCCATACTGTGTCCTATAATAGGGTCCATAAGTCATCGCATGCGATGCCTCATGAGACACTCCGTAGGTAGGAA
The DNA here is from genome assembly GCA_001517045.1 of Pseudotsuga menziesii. Classification (NCBI taxonomy): domain Eukaryota; kingdom Viridiplantae; phylum Streptophyta; class Pinopsida; order Pinales; family Pinaceae; genus Pseudotsuga; species Pseudotsuga menziesii. The sequence goes on from LPNX010833864.1 coordinate 438,174, forward strand.
GATACGCTCCAGAAGTAGGAATATACATATCGAAAGTATGGATATACACCCCAGAAGTAGTAACATGACCTCTAGAAGTATGAACATAGCCTCCCGAAGCAATGGGCAGTATGTAAACCTAAGACATAATCGATCTAGTAACCGCAGTACAGACCTGACTCGTAGTCATGTTTCGACTCGAAGGACCACATGAATAAGGTGGAGGATGAAAATTTGAAGACCTAGGGTCCGATGATGAAGGAATCTGAGTAATAGTGTATGTGCTACCACCTATCATCACTCATCTCAGATATGGTATCCTAATCGGATCGCTAACCCTAGACCTAGGAGGGATATGTGATGTAACTTCCACCACTAGGATGGAAGGTGAAATGTGACTAGTGCTCCCAAACCTCTCCGCATGGTAAGGAATGAGAGTGCTCCTAGGCATAGTGTTAGGCTCGAAGTCGGATTCGACATGAAATGCCAAATCATGTGTAGGGAAACCAGTCATAGCATAACTACCATAGCTAGTGCTGGTGGGTTCAAAATGAGTCTTGGTGTCCTCCGGCATTCCATACTAGTAACACGTCACTGGTGAATCAACCCTAGAGTGAGTAGGTCTATCGTGCATGGTTCCTATCTCAGAAATCACAGGACCCAACTCAGCCAAATCGGGTGAAGGATCGTAAGTAGGAGTAAACTCCCCATCGTCTACACGAATGGGAGAAGGTGGTTTAGGAATACCTTCTAAATGGTCTCCCATGGTGTGTGAATCAATGTTCAAAATAGTCTGCCTGGACTGTCTAGGTCTCTCTCCCAAAGGAGGAGGAGAAGTAGAAGGCAGAAGTCCTGCTAAATGACGAGAACGGCGAGGAGCCGCACCCAAATCCACAATGACTCAAAAAAATAGAAAAGACTCTCTATTTACGTAAACCCTAGGCCAACTATCATGCATAGAGCAATCACTAATAAAATCTAAAGCCAAATGCAAGAAAACAAGGGCTAGATAAATGAGCTCCCGAATGAAGCAGGTATGTCTCACCTAGGAAAGGCTTGAGACTCCCATACACAACAAGCGGAGGTACGTAACCAATTATTGTGGCCCTCATCTTCAATGTGTAAAGCGACTGTGCTGTCTGACCCTAACCTGGCCGGGACACCCATAGAATAACCCCTGCAAAGTACCACCTTGATATCCTAGGTAAGGCCACTAAGGTCACCTCAATATAATCAATGCTCAGGAGGATAGTTGCAGGCGGGATTGACCGTATGGGCAAGGTAGCAAAGCCTGAAACTCTCGAAAGAGCCCCCAGATACGAATATAATCCTAGAAATATCTTCGGTGCTACTCAGTTATGACTAGGGGTCATCCCAATCAATAACCCCTCACACTGCCTCGTGCTTAACTCCCTTTTGAGAGGAGGATCCTAAGAAACACTGGTTATACCAAGGATTTCACACACTCACCTGGACAGACACATACATGTTGTTGTTTAGTGATCTTGGAGAATTAACTTACAATGAACTATTCCAAGATCCTAAAACCTAAGCTTGTTGGTGCACCCTAGAAAAGAAAAGAGTGTAATTCATTTTAATTTAGCCTTGATTTTAATTGGCTTTATTACTCAAAATAGGGATATGACCGTGCAACTAATGGTGTTATGACGCAACATGAAGTAAAATGCACACCTAACAATCAATGCAAATGCATTGTGTCCATGAAAATAGGGTATGCTGCTACATGAAATGCACAATTTTTCTTCAAATGATGAATGCAAGATTTCCTATATGAAGTCCTAACTAGTACTCCAAAGCAAATCTAGTGCAAGTACAATGCAAAGATGCAAAATGCAATGCATGATGATAAGCAAATGTTTTTGGATTTTTTGAAATCAAACGAGATGCAAAAAGAAAAAGAATGATTCTACGACCACTAGACTCTGCAAGCACACACAAAAAGCACTTAAGAAAATCACTAAGGTAAAAGAACTCTAATGCACTAGTCTCAAACAAAAAATTGAAAATGCCATGATAAGAACCTTCTTAAAAAAAATTTAGCCTAAAAAAAACGTTTTTGGTAAAAAACAGAGGTCTAAACAGACTCAGGCAGTGCTAAAGGAGACTCAACAAATATCAAAATTCACCCAGCAACCAATTAACTCCCACAAAAAGGAAAAATCAAGGGCATACATGACTGTTCGCAGTAAACCCACATGTATACGCGGAAATCACAGAGAAACCCGTGTGTATACGTGACTATGAGTTAAAAACTCGTGTACAGGAAGAAAGGTGCATAAAATCAAGGAAAAAATACAAGCTGAGACACACTTCACACCAATCAGACACTACCAGGCATACATGTCCCCAAACCCGACACAGAAACAAGAGAGAAAGAGCAATTCAAATTCCTTGAATGCCGATAACACAAACCCCAAAGGACAACTACTAGGAACTCCCCAGCGGAGTCACCAATTCTGTTACGGAGAGAAATTCCTATGGCTTGGGGTACCACAACAGACAGCTTGACTCCAGAGATCAATCCTTTCCAATATGCAATAGAAATTAAATGTCTAACACTAAAGGATCAGACCTCGTACCTTATTCCGGACGGTTGAAGTAGATCCCCGTTGAGCTTTCCAACTTCAACTTGAATTGATAGATTACTTCCTCAACAACAAGTAAATAATATAAGAATTCTATATATCATGTGTTAGATCTATTCTAGAATACATAATCAATAATGTATAAGAATTTGACATAATTCAATGGATAAAATATTCATTCAAACACACATTATTGGACAAGAAAAGATATTTCTATTAATATAAATCAGAGGTTACAAGATACAACCTCTGTTTGCACGTCTGCGAACCGGAGAAACTGAATCCCCCACTTGGGCCTCCACCACTTCAATTCTCCATCTCTCGATAGCAAGCTCACAGGCAAAAGGAAAGCTTGGGAAGAACACAAAAGTGCTCCAAGGGACAAAGGGATGCAGACTCAAGCATAAGTTTCGACAACAATGGACTATAGTTTCTTTGCTCTCAATTCTCTCTTATGCCTTCAATGTACCAAGGGGTTCCTTATATAGCTTTTCAAAGGGGTAATGAAAGGTCGAATCCGAGTGATCTCAAGGCATAGGGAAGGCCAGGATTCAAATGAGTCAGATCCATGACAAGGAAAACTCCAAAAGGATTTGGATTTTGTACACATCCTAATGTACGCGGTTTTAGTGGTCAAACCCGCGTATATACACGCTTATAGGTTTAAAAGTCGTGTGTATCATTTTTCACATGTTTTTAGGGATGGTCAAGGAAACATCAAAGGATAAAAAATGTTCCATGGGGTCTGAGGAGTCTGCAGGGGGACAAGGGAAGGCCATACAAAGTATGATTCACCTGGAGTAGTGAAATCAGCTATAACAAACATGCGAAGCAATTGTACGACTAAGCGATTTACAACTTCCATCTATCCGTCTGTCTGCGGATGGAAGGATGTTGACAAAGAAAGTCTCATGTTGAGATGTTTCCAGAGAGTTTTCCAAAAGGTGCTAACAAATATAGCATCTCTATCATAAATAATGGTCGTCAGGAGGCCATAATTGTTCCACACATGTTCAAAGAAAAGTTGAGCAATTTGTTGTGTTGTCGTAGTCTTCTTGCATGGTATGAGTATAACCATCTTGGAAAATATGTTGAGTACTACTACTATCACATTGTTATGATGTTTGGTAGTAGGATATCCTTTCAAGTAGTCCATAGAAATATATTCCCATGGTAGACTAGGAACTGGAAGGGGTGTGTACAGTCCTTGTCATCGATTCAGCAGTTTAGCAATGGCACAAACCACGCATGATCGAATGTTCTTGTTGATGTCAGATTTAAGTGAAGGCCAATAGAAATATTTTTGGATGATAACAAGTGTTTTTGTGACTTCAAAATGTCCTACAGTATTGTTGTAGTGCGTGTCCCAAATGAGTTTATGGTAGTGCTCACCAGTCGGTACACAAAGTTGTCGAAGCTTGTATAACAAGGTGTCTTTCAGGAAGTAGTCGTGTAGTCGACAACTTGTCGGTCTGAAGCCGTCGATAGATTGTAGTAAAATCAAAATCTATCAAATACAATTGTGGCCAAGTAGTGGTGTTGTAACCCTACATACTCATCACTGTAGATAGTAGAGTAATGGGTGGTCTGCTGAAACAATCATATGTGGCATTGGATTTGCATTCTTGATACTTAATTACCAACTGAAATTGTTGAAGGTGATTAATCCACTTTAGTTGTCAAGTTTTCTATAGTTTCAACTGATTTAAAGTGAACTGCAAATATTTATGGTCAGTAATGATGACCATTTCCTTTCCAAGAATGTAGTGTCTCCATTGCTTAAGAGCTTGCACAATGGCGTACAGTTATTTTTCATACGTCGAGTACCTTCTAACTGTGTTGTTGAAAGTCTTGGAATGAAACACGACTGGATGACCTGACTGAGTGATCACTATGCCAAGGGCATAGTCTGATGCATCTGTCCCAATATCAAAGGGCTAATACAAATCAGGTAACACAAGTACTGGTGTAGTACAAAGCTTTTTTTCTTATTTGTGCAGTACTGGTGCAGTACTGAGTGTTCAAAATCTTCTTGTTATGTCAGTGTCTATTTGAAGACATTTTTCCAATTTCCTTTTTTCAACTGATTCAAAGGCCATGCGATGTGACTGAAGCCAAGTATGAATCGTCGATACAAATTCACCAAACCAAGAAAAATTCTTAGTTCATGAATGTTTTTAGGAATGGTCCAATCTTTGAGGATCTGTACCTTTTCTAGGTCGACATGAATGCTTGCAGAGTCAATTGCATACCCCAAATATTTGATGTTGGTCATCACAAATGAGCATTTTTCCATTTTCAGATATAGCCGATGTTGTTCGAGAGTGTCGAAAACTTGTTGAAGTTGTTTGACATGTTCTTCCCATGACCAAATGAAAATCAAGATATTGTCAAGATAGGCAATTACACATTTATCAATGAAAGGTCATAGAAGTTCATCCATATATCTCATGAAGGTTGCAGGTGCATTGGTTAATATGAAAGGCATGACTAACCATTAAAACAATCCTTCCTTGGTATTGAAATTCATTTTCCATACATTGTTGGGCTTGATTAGAATCTGGTGGTATCCTGAATTGAGGTCGAGTTTCGTAAAGAAATTAGCACCTTTTATATTTTTGATGAATTCATCAATCTGTGGAAGAGGGTATATGTTCTTCACTAAAATTTTGTTGAGAGACCGATAGTCGATGCACATGCATCAAGTCCCAACTTTCTTTGGAACTAAGACAACTAGACTTCCATGAGGAGAGGAGCTGGGGTGAATCTGGCCCTTGTTGATCAAATCCTGGATTTGTCTATGAATCTCTTCATTTAGAAGAATGGATATTCTGTAAATAGATGTGTTAGGTAATGAAGAACTAGGAACAAGTTCAATGGAGTGTTTTACCTAACAATGCAGAGGTACTCCGTTCGGTGCTTGAAATATGTTTTGTTATTCTTCAAGAATGTTGTCGATCTGTTGTTGTTGTTGGGATATGCATTGGTGGGTGAGTCGACTCGTTACTGCGGTCTTCCTGGAATGTTAAGGCTTGATCATGATTAATGCGAACTTTTGAGCATGATTGATAAGATTCTTTGTTTGTTTGGAATATATCATAGCAACCATTGATGTGGGTTGTCTCTCTCGTATGCCATACCATTGATTCCAAGTTTTGACAATCACCTTCCGAGGCCGTGACTAATATGTACGATGTCGATCCCATAGGTAGGGTTTACCGAATAGGATGTTCGCTATGGAGAGCAGTGCCATGTCACAGAGTACTTCATATTCAAAGGGCTTAATGAATTAGGCAAGTAGGAATTGTTGTGTGATCCTTAGTTCCTACCCATCCTTCATTCGACCGATATTGTAAGGATGAGGATGTGGAGTGGTGACAAGACCTAATTTCTTCACAAGATATTCAAAAGCAAAGTTCTTCTGGCTACCGTTATCCACATGTTGGGGCGCGTACCCTAAAGATTACTAGTTGTGGTAACTTCGCGGCTGTTGGTAAGCGGAGTTATGGGTCAAGATATTCTTAGGGGTGTCAGGGTAAGTCAAAACCCTCTTTTTTGTAATAAACCCGTGGTTTAAATCCAGGGTTTAGGGTTTTTTGGGTGCCCATGGTTTAAGACCATGGTTTTTTAAAAATGCGCAGTATAAATAAGCGCTTATGTAATGAAGATAGGTTAGGTTTTATGATGAAAGAAAGATTGAGGCGAAGCTAAGATTGGTTTTGTGGAAGAAGGTTAAGTCCCAGCTGTGTGCGTGGACGACCTCTGCAGCTGTGTGCGCAGAGGGTTTTGTAAAGAAGATTGTAAGGAAAAACCTGCAGCTGTGTGCGCAGGGGCTTGCTGCTGTGTGCGCGGCTTTTTGAGGACTGAAAGGATCTGCAGCTGAGTGCGCAGATCAAGCTGTGGTTTTGTAGCAAGTTGAATAGAACACAGTTTGTGGGCGTAGCCCCTACACTGGGGGTGAACCACGTTATATCCGGTGTTGTGGTTTCTTGTGCTGTTTCTATTTCTATTTCTTTTATGCATTAATAATTGTATACATCTGATAAGTTAGATCGCTGCTAACATTTAGCTTCGCTGTGAATTCCCTATAGTGGGTTGAGCAAGTCACGACTGTTTATTGATTTGTGAAGTTGTATGTGAATGAATGGTGAAACTTGTAATTATTGATTAATAAGGTTATTAAAAGGCTAAGGTACAGTAATCCCCCTCTTTGCTTGCATAAACCTGATTCTGCGGCATCCCATAGCTGTTTCGAGTGAGACTGCAACCTGCGCGCAGGTTGTTGCCGAAAGGGCCAACACTGTGGGTCTTTTGTTGGTGTGACACAAAAGGTTTAAACCTGGGTTTGCCCTATTGCCCAACAAATTGGTTTCGTTGACGGTTGAACTCAGTACCTGCTCAAGAGGGGTTTGCATTGTACCTCGGGGGCTATGTTCTGGAGGCCCTCTGTGAAGGACATCGACGATTGGTTTGCTGAGACTTGTCTGAAATTCGCGCAGCAAGAGAATACGAATCCGTGTCGAAGCGCAAGTGACTTTTTACAACGGTATGTTTTTTGTGATACTTATGAAATTTTCTTTGGTCATTTCCACATAGAGTTGCACCAGTGGTTGTCTAGGTTAACATAGAGGAGGACAAACTTTCAAGCTCAACGGATTCCTGTGTGGACCCCCGCAAGGGTCAACCTTGTGCAACACGTGAACAACGAGGTATCCCGCACTGTCGATTTCTGGACGACGCGCACATTGGAGGCCTTCGTGATAGAGTTTTCCATTGATACAAGCACTTCTTTCAGCGAAGCTGAATGGTAGTTTTTCAAAGGGCCCCGTGGTAAGTTTTTAAATTCCTTAAGCGTGAAGATTAAAATACAATTGGTTGAAAAGGGTATCTTATTATTTGAGTCAGAATGCTAGTTTAGTAGTACTAACATATGTTTGCAAGTGAGAATATTTTCGACGCGCAAAGTGGGTTGCCACGAAGTGAGCAAAGGTACAAAAGAAATTTTGAATCCTACTCCTCAGGACAGGCCACCGCATTTCCCCTTGTAAACCCTCCACAACCAGACCCCGAAGAAAACCCTCCTGTTACCCCCCAGCGTCGCTTCGTTACCCCTAAATTTTGGTCGTAGTGTGACAGGCAACCAAGTCCAAGTATTTCAGCCACAGGTCAACCTGCCCCCGTAAATCCCCCCCCATCAACGTCCTGCCCCCCTCCCAATCCTCCCAGAACCACCATGGCCCACCTAGCTGATTACATTAAGCTGCCCATCTTCAAAGGAACGGGATCAGAAGATACAGAACAGTTCTGGTTTTTATGTGAGGCCATCTGGAACGCGAAGAGTATTACCGACCAGGATGTGAGAACCGCGCAGCTCATTACTTCCTTTCGCGACCGGGCTTTGACCTGGTTCATGAAATTCTCCAGTAATCAGCACCCCACTTTGGACGAAATCAAGGCCGCCATCATTAAGGAATTTAAGAAACCAAAATCAGAATCGCAGAGCATCACTGAACTCAAAGAGATTCAACAGCGGCGCGGCGAATCCGTGTGGGACTTTGACCAGAGATTCAAAGTTTTATTAGACCAAGTGAGCTTCACTATTAGTCCTGCGCAGCACAAGGAATGGTTTATCACTGTGTTATTGCCACATATCAGAATGCCGCTCATGCAATAGAAGGTTGCTAACCAGCAAGAGGCTCTGGAAATTGCAATGAAGCTAGAGACCGCTCCCGTCGGAGATGATTCTGGTCTTGCTCAAATCCAAGCGCAGCTGGCAGCGATGGCCCTAGAACTTTGTGACATGAAGAAAGCTAAAACCAATCGAGAGGAGGTCTGGTGTACGCAATGTCGGTCTGAGGGTCACGATAGGGACCAGTGCCCCATGGTCAGAACCTATCTAAACACGGGCACGCCCACCCAATTCAATGCCAGTGTTCTATATTGTGAGATTTGCTGAACCTCTGGCCAGCATCACCCTGAGCACTGCCATCTTCTTCAAAGATATGTTCAAGTTCCCAAAAACCCCTACTGCCAGTTCTGTAAGTCCGTCGGGCATAATGAAGAAGAATGTCGTAGCTATGACCTTATGCGAGAGCGCACCTCTGATGCCTACTGAGTCCACAATGAAGCCCAGAATAATGATGGCTATGGTTACCGCGGCGGCACCTCCGGAAGAGGTGCTTTTGGCGGTCGCGGCCGTGGTGGGATGACCAGCAGAGGTAGGGGCCAGGTTGTGTGTTAAAATTGTAACCAAGTTGGTCACTTGGATCGCGACTGTCGGAAGCCCACTACGACCTGTCGGTATTGCTGCGCAGTGGACCACGTGATTGAACAGTGCCCCCAGCTCCTCGCAAAGATTCAGGTCAACAACCGTGGCCCTACTCCAAGTATTCAGTTGATTTTCGTGGAGCAAAGACCTACCCCAGCCCTCAATGTGGTCACCCGGAGTGGAGCTACTACACATACTCAAGACTCTCCAAAGCAACCTGCCACGGTGTGCGCACAACAGGCCATCAAGAAAGTCCCAGCCCTTGGCCCTGCGAAGGACCACGCACCAGTCCAGGAGGCCCTGTGGGATAATTTTGACCTTGGTGCTGTAGAAATACCTGCGTGGCAACATCAGCAGGCTTCGCAGCCACAGGAGGCCTCGACGGATAAAGTAAGTACACTATCCTCTTTCTTGCAGAGCTGTATGAAACTCTTACGCAATCAGAACGCTCTAAACGAGCTGCAAAAAGTTCTTGTTGTCACAGACCCTTAGAGAGGAATTGATCAGGAGAAAACTGTTAGTCGTGTCCGAAGAACGGGAAGGGAAATGAGGTTGAACGTTCAGATAGGAGAATATGATATGACTGATGTCATCCTAGATCTTGGATCAGACGTTAATGTCCTACCCAAGCAGACCTGGGGACAAATGGGAAAGCCTTCCCTGGTTTGGTCACCTATACAACTATGACTAGCTAACCAGCAAAGGATTGTACCGCTAGGGAGACTTCTTAGTGTCCCAATCGACATCGATGGGGTCAGTACTCTAGCAGACTTTGAAGTTATTGAGATCATTGATGACAGCAACCCTTACCCATCCCTTTTGGGAATTGAGTGGGCCATGGCTAATGCTGCAATCATCAACCTTAAAAGGAGACAGATGACCTTCGAAGGAAATGGCCTGCGCGTTATTATACCCCTCGACCCATCCCAAGGAGAAAGATATACAGAACCACTCAGAGATGAAGGGGAGCAGGATACTCTAGACCACATCTATAACATCATAGCCAAGGATGCAGATTATGTCGAGCCTAATGCTGATGGTGTAATGGATTGGCAATGTGATAGCTCCTGCATGTCTGATTCAGACGATGGTCTGGAGAATTGGCAGCATCGACTGTACGAGCTACATGGCCATAGGTGTGTGTAGATCACTCAGTCTCTTCGATGCATTAGCGCACAGCCTTGAGAATTGCCTGCACAGGTTGGGATGACAGACCCTGGAGAAATTATTGCACCTATGTCAGAACGAGTACCTCAGTCACAAAACACCCAGCGTCTGGAAATAGCAATAGAAGCTACAGCAGCATGGGGGACTGATCATACAAAGCCTCAGCCCCGTCGGGGAACCTGCCAGAAATTATTGCGCCCCAAAGTTATAAGGCAAGCTCAAGAAGTGCGAAGTAAGTTCAAGGGGCGGAATAGCCCTCAGGGACATTTGAGGCAGAAATATACAGCAATGGAAAACACACCTCGTAAGGAGTGGATGCATAAGTTCATATATATCTTGGACCCTATAGTGAAAAATGGGCATATGAAGGTTGAGCTCTGCCACAGTACTGTAAGTGGGGATGATCTTGTGGATCGCTTTTTGATCGCATTTCCCATTAATAAAAGTGGTCCTGTTCTAGATATAGCTTTCCGATCAAATCACGACAAGGCAAATGTTGATCATCCAGGAATTGGATACCAAATCAAGGGGCAGAGCCAAGACGCTAGTGCCTCAAATATAATAGTCGGTCGGGTCAAAGGGCACTATTGGGCCGAGGTTGCTTATTGCCCCGAGGCTTCAACCATGATTCTGCCGCGGCCCAAAAATGTAGCGAGGCTCAAAATCCGACCGTTGGGAGGCAGCCAATTTGGCGGCGGCAGGATTTTAGTTGCTTTAAATGACTATACTAAGACCAGTACCGGCAATCGCACTCCACATGGACAAGATTTTCGTCAGATTTGGTGCCTTCAATGCACTGTCCTCCCCGATTTGATTGACGGCATGTATAAGAAGATGCCTAAGTTAGGAAAAATTGCATCCTGCATTTCTTCAAGATTTTTGAGTGAACCCATGACTACCGAATGCGATATTGACGCCTTGGTCAGAGAATTTGAGCAAGAGGGTTTGATCACCTCCTCTAATCGGCCGCCTGCCATAGCTCACTGTGAAGCCACTCCTCCAGCACCACCACGGCCGATTCAGACACGGTCTGCCAGGAAAAAGTCTAGAACTGAAATTCGCACCAAGCGCAACCAAGACCGGCCGCAGCAAACAGGGCAAACACCAGCGGCTCATCCTATGGAGCCCTCTGGTTCCGCACAGGCCCCGGCTGGGGGAAGGGAGAATATTCTACCACCACAGCCACCATATCTACCACCTGTTCACCCAGGCACCACGTTACCCCGTTAGACAAAGCAATTTACATTAGCCACACCCTCGTTGCCACCAGGAGTACAGTTGATTGGAAGTATGACAGGGAAGATTGATCGGCTTAAGTACAGCGATCACGACACCAATGACCATGGCAAGTTCCCACAATTTGAACCAGCAGAATACTTGCACCGCGTCAAGTACCCCGATCATAGGGTCACACTACTGGAAGTGCAAACATGGGTTGCGGGCCTGGACAAAGCTGGCCTACTCAAGCTATTTAACATTCCCCATTTCGGACGCGGCATACATGTGACTGTAGTGGCCAAAAAGTTACTATCCTTGGTGCATGACAGCTATTTATGGATAGCGGACCAGCAAATTCTTATTGACGCCACCCTCATCCATAGGATCACAGGTTTACCCATGGCAGGACCTGATACGGGAACCGAATTTCCGTCCAAACATGACGATACAAAGCTCACGCAAACCATGAAGGAGCGGTTTGGCCTGACAAAAGGGAAACGGGGTATCACACTTCCCCGATTCGGGAGCAGCCCATTCGGTTTGCAGCTGAACTCTTAGCCTGCAAACTCATACGAAAATGCAGGCCAACTGAAGTACCTGCCCCGGTTATCCGGATT